>SNQJ01S0174799.1:0-20188 GCA_010110895.2 Picea sitchensis | reverse complement strand
CTATTTTGATTGACCCTGGTTCTAATCTAAGTTATGTCACCCCTCAAACTGTTGAAAAATGTAAATCGCAGCCAGTAAAACATTCTAAATCATGGTTGGTACAACTAACCACTGGAACAAAAAGAAAGGTAACAAAGGTCCTAACAACATGCCAATTCATTATGAAAACCCAATGTCCTCAAGGCTTGAGATGTGGAAACTGTTGCAGAATGGTAGTTGGTTCCCAAGTGGCATCTACTGGAGTTGTATCTTTCCATTGGACTAGCACTTCCTTGATGGTTATCTGACGTAGGTGACGCTCGCGCTGGTCCAAAACTGCTTCTGGCTATAGCCAAATGGATCCTTCTTTAGCTAACTCGGGAAGGTTGGTTTGAATTTGGCACCTAGTTCCAATCACCTTCTTTAAGCATGAAACATGAAAAACATGATGTGGCTTCGAATGACTGGGTAGAGAGAAGGACTTACTTCATGCTTCTTTGAGGTGCTTGCTTCAACATGTGTAGCTTCTCCCTTGTATCCAAGACCTGATTTATCATTTGGTGATCTTTGACTTTCCAAGATCTCATTCAAGATTTGTAAGCTATTCAATAATTTGTTTGAATTTTCTACTTTCTTTCTAAGATCAACAACTTCAACTTCTAGCTTATGACATGAYTCTTCCTTTTCATTTACTTKATTCTTMAATMGTTCCTCTACCCTTTTGGCTTCTTCAATTTGGGTCTTGAGATAAACAATAATTTCAAAACTTTTGTTAATCTCATCATCTACCTTCTTATCTTCTTTTTCCTTCTTTAGTCTTGTGATTTCTTCTTCATTTTCATGTAATTGAGTCTTATTACTCTCTTCTTGTTCTTTGAGCATTTCCTTTAACTTCAAGATGTGCCTTTGACTCTTCTTAAGAAAAATTTTAGTGTTATCCGAAAGATAGCTATAGTCTATATATTAATAATCATTGCTATATTCATATAGACCCTCTTCAACTTTATTTTGAAGTTCTGATAGATCTTCTTCTACTTCTTCCATGGGATAATCAACTATTTCTAGATTTTCTTCTTCACTTGTAGAGAAAATTCAACATTATCACATTTTGAATTATTGCAATCAAGGGTTTGTAGATATTCTTTACATTCATTTGAAAAGTCTTCAAGATATTCCTTTTTTCCAACATCATCAGATGATTCTTTGCCTTCATTTGAAATGTCTTCAAGATCTTCCTTTTTTCCAACATCATCACATTAGAAATAATGCAACCAAGAGTTTTTGGAGATTCGTTACCTTCATTTGTCTTGATGGAGTTGTCTTCAATATCTTCCTTCTTGCTTTGGTATGTCTTCTCTAGCTTTAGCCATAGATCCTTGGTGGACGTGCATTGTCCCATGCTCTCTTTGATAGGGCTTGAGATTCCACTAAGAATTGTCTTGAGAGCTAATGCATCATTCTTCTTTCCTTCCCTTTGAGATGAAAAATTTGACTTTTTCTGCAAGGAAACATATCCACCAATGGTTTCTTTCCAAATATCCGCTCCCATATCCTTCAAATGTACTCTCATCTCTATTATCCATGTAGAATAATTTTCCTCATCAAGGATTGGAACTTCATCATTCATTTGTGTGTCTATGGATCTCCTTCAAGCTTGTTAAGGCTTATAGTGAAGCCTTGCTCTGATACCAATTGTTGGACGCACCGACTACACTGAGAGGGGGGGGTGAACAGTGTAGGGATATTTTTTCCAAAACTTCTTGTTCACAAAACTCTTAGTTAGCAATCACCATTTACTCATTACTACTTATTTTTTTCATTTATAATCAGTTACATGTGAACATATATCAACAATATATCATCAACAAATCATCACCACAAGGAACACAATATGTATGTACAATTTTGTTTTTATTATGGACTACAATCCTTGGGTTATCAACAACAACTGAATAGAGTATTTTCCAAAACTTCCCTGTTCACAAACTCTAGTTAGCAATCACCATTTACTCATTACTACTTATTTCTGTCATTTATAATCAGTTACATGTGAACATATACCAACACATATCATCAACAAATCATCACCACAAGGAACACAATATGTATGTACAATTTGTTTTTTACTACGGACTCACAATCCTTGAGTTATCAACAATAACTGAATAGAGTACAACTCTATAAGAGCACTGACTCTATAATGCAAGAATTAACTTACACTCCCATGCTAACTGAGATGAGGCAATAATCCCCAACATATATCAATCTATCAATAGATAATGATAATCTGTCGCTAGTGCAACAATGCGGTATGTACACGCCCTACTAGTATTGCAGTTCGCGTATGTACGTGATCAGTCTATACTACAACTTGCATATATCAATTCTAAGCAATTATAGTTTTTCACCACACACTCAAATCCTCTACAACCTTCAATCACATTCTCTTTGTCTCTCACTGTCCAATCCAATCTATAAACTAAATAACAACACATCGAATCTCTCCAACAATTTAATCATGCCTCTCAACCATAAAATATGAATGAATGATACTCATCATGTATAAACAACCAACATACTATAGAAATCACATTATATCAATCATAAGAGTGTTTCTACCCATCAACCAACACAAACCACATCAATGCACAACCATACCAAGAATTCTTAAAACATTCACCCACACCAAACAAGAGTATCCATCAAGACAACAATGTAACCATACCTGTAGTTTCTATGGTAGATATGGAGCCTATAATGGTGAGATCTCGAACCTACTTCAGTGTTCAAGAGCCTTTCATCAGCTCACACACAAGTCTCATGACTTCACCCACTGTACACTGGCCTTCACAAGCCCACATATGTACATCTCCTGGCTCATTGGTGTTCTCGAGTATACCTCAAAACTGGTTTCTAAACTTCCTTGGACATTTTCGTCATGATCTCAAACTTACGGAAAATTTTATGAATCCATGAGATCCTCCATACACACACCTCTCTCTGCATTAGATCTTTAACACATGCTCAAGAGATGCACAAAGAGAGATTCAAAAATATATATCTTTCTCACAAGAGACCCTTGCTCTTATTTATAATCTCCAAGTAGCTTGCTTAGAAGCATATTCTAGGTCACTTTAACCCACTTCTAGGTCACTTGGATCCATTTCTAGGTCACTTAACCTTATTTCTCGGTCACTTAACCTATTTTAAGGTTAACAACTTTCCATAATTAGAAGTCCTCCATTTAAATAATTGTTCTTGACTTTGTCACTTTTCTTTCAAACCATCTCCTTGGATATGCATGACTCTTAGAAAAACCAATTATTATTAAGTAACTGTCAATTATGACATACCAAGCTCTTGGATCTTGCTTAAGTCCATATGATTTCTTTAATCAAGAAACATGAGTGTCTTCCTGATGCACCTCAAAAAACTTGAGGTTGTTCAATGTATACTTCTCTTCAATTTATCCATTGATAAAGTTGTGTTTACATCCATATGATGTAAAAATCCATCCCATGGAAGAAATTGACATACGGCTCTTGTTAGTCCTTAAATTTGTTAATGACTATTGAACTACTCTTTTCCCTACATTCCCTTTCTCAACATCATTCTACACTATGATTTTCTTTTTCTATATTCTTTAAGTGTGCTTGCATTATCCTTTATAAACATTTATGACATGTATTAGTGTGATAAAATTTAGAATAAGACAATTATAATCTTTTCATCAAGATGAGGTCCGCTTCTTTGTTTTAAATTTGAAAATCTAAAAAAGGGAAAAAGGTGCTACAAGAATACTGTTATTCTTGTAGCACTAGAATTAATCATTGATTAAAATGTGTCAAATCCCAAAGATCGTTTCAGTAGTTGTCCAAGATCATTTCCTAAAGATCCAATACCATTTATGATTATGATTGATTCCTGTTTTCAATTTTGATAGTCATTCAAAGAAATTGGGTTTGTACTCAATAAGATCATATCAAATCACAGGTTTTCTCTCCATGATTCCTAATGACACATGATTCACTTAATTATATTTGTATTAGATTAAACATGTTTTGTAGGTAACAAAAATTTTCCCCACAACATCATATTTCCAGAAGTCCCAAAATTACTACTGATTGAAACCCTAAGCACTCACAGATCTACAGGGATTAAAATCAATGTTATGGCTCCTAAAAAAAAGTGGACAAATCACTCGTTTAGAACCAGAAGGCATAGAATTGCTTGAGGGTTATCCTCAAATCTTGCAGAAGTTCAAATATGCAGGGTGGTTTAATTTTTTCTGTACATTCTATGGTTATCATGAACAAATCTCCATGATTTTCACACTAAATTTTGATGGATTCTCAGGATAAGCAGGGAACGCTCGATACATGTGTGTGTGATACTAATATTCCATCGGGGACCACATGCAAGCATGAGCATGGAGAAAGGTGGTGGAATAAGGATATACTTCCTATCGAAATCATGAATAAATTTTTACTTCTAGAACATCAAAGCCCTAATTGGAGTCAGGGTATTCCATAGAATTGGTTGAAGAATGAATGGAAGACCATTTTGATGATTATTCACAAGTACATTACATGTGAAGGGAGGTTTTCCCTTGTTCACCTTTATCATATTAGGTTGTTTATGCATTTGAATGGTGATAGTCCTCCGTGTTTACCCTTCTTTCTATTAAAAAGTTTGTCAAAGATGTCTAAAAGGATACAAACCCATCCTGCAACCGCTAGTAAAAGTTTATTTCATCAAAGAATTATCAAGACCTTGTTATGTATGCATTGGGAGAAGTCCAATGTTCTTGGGACCGGTTGCTTGAATCACTCAATATTGAAGAACAAGAATCCAAGCATAAATCCACTCTAGAAAAGAGATCCAAAAAAGAGGGTTCCTAAATGCTATAAATAAAAGAAAGTTCCCTCCGCTTCTAGAATAACCGCATCTAGAAAGTAAGTTGTACACAAATGATCAAGATTTAAAAAATATTCTCTTAAATATCTTATTCCAAAATATAAACCTAAATATTGCAAAAGAATACATGTTAGAAGATCGACTAAGAATAAGATTGAACAATCCAAAAATGCAAGATGAACCTATAAAGTGTAAGTTAAAGGTAAGAAATTGAGAAAGAAATGAAAGAGTAAACAAGCATTGGAATTATCCCACAGACATATAAAACCGTGGTGTCCACGTTGAGGTTAAATTAAAATCTTTTATTCCATATCGCTATTAAGAAAGAAACTTTTAAGTGTCTTTTGATGATCTATACAAATGGAAAAATACAAGAGGAAGGAAAGGAAATCAACTGATGCAACTTCTGAACAAATTGAAATAATTTAAATTGGAGCATGAAGAAGAGAATTATAATGAACCCGTGGAGAATATCTTTCACAAGAAACAAAGAAAAATGAGAAGGGTAAACAAATTGCAAAGCACCAAATGAGGCATGTAACTAAGGAAACCAAAAATCTAGGTCTAAACTATGAATATTTATCCAAGTCCTCTTTGAAACAAGACTATTTAACTGTTCTTAAAGAAAATCTATAGAAAACTAATATAAGAAAGAATTTGACTATATTCCAGAAACAAAAGAGCAATAGGATGTTCATAAGATGCATATACAAAAGAGTGTTGAAGCAAAAGAGATTGTTGGAGGAGAATATTAAAATGGTCATAAGTATGAGCTTAAAGAAAAAAGGCCCAAAATTTTCATTGACCTAAATTGACCTGCTCCAGATGAGGATTATACTGAATTCATAATAGAGAAAAAGGATTAAAAAGACATGGTTAAAGAATTGAAAACAAGATTATGAAACTAAAACATGAAAAGTGGATGATATAAAGTTTGCCAACAAGAAAAAGCTAGAAGAAACCAAAGAAGAAGAAAAAGGACAAAAATATTGCTCAAAGAGGTAAGAGGGACAAACATAAAACTTTATTGGCATAATGTGGTTTTGAAACCAAGCTGAAACAAAGAAAGACAAAAGTTCCGCTTCTATTATACAATGAAGAGTTCAAAAAATTGAGGCATCATACATTTTTGATTTTTTTTGTTGAATACAAGGAATACCTATGCTAAAGATTTTGAGAGACGTTATCAAAATCTACACAAAGGCAAAGTATTATTGAAAATGAAAGGTGAATATAGGAGCAACCTTTACAATTAAGGAGGACCATGTAGTAGAATTTTTGTATATTTATCTGCATCAGTGGTCGAGGTAATTCGAGTCAATCCATAATTTTCTCTTCACAACAAGGGCATTCATTCTTCATGCCAATTTTGAAGGACTAGCTCAACATCAGATTCACCCATTATTTTGTGAGATTTGAATAATTCATCAGATCATAACTAGTCAAATATCAAGTTATTTATCTAAAGACTAGGTTGAAAAGATCTGAATGGATATATGCAAGAGGATATGTTTACTAATTTCTAGCTAGAAAATAGTATCATATCAAAATTGTATCTAGAAAGTAGGATCCTTAGAAACTAATTGTTGTGTATAAAAAGGGAACTTATTGACAAAATTAAGGGTTGAATGGTTGGGATCCATTGACCATTTTTTAGAAAACTCTATTTCAAATTGTAAGACAAAGACTTATTTCATCCTGGTACTAAATGAAAAAGGCTATATGATGGTTAGATTTTAATTCTTGTCTATATTTTCTATATTTTACACATTGGATGCATGTTAATATTTCTACAAGCATTTGACGATCTTGTTTGTGAGTGCTGGTTTTATTGTTTGTTTGTTCATAATCACATTTGTATTTAAGTGTATTTCTCTTATTTCTTGAATGATATTTGGGATCATGATTTTCAAATGTGAGTGGACAAATTAAAATATTTCATGTTTTGTATTTTACATTACATCCCGCCCATCTAATTTATCAAATTGAATGCCATTTAATAAGCCATTGAGATATGAATTTGTTCTTTCATGTTAGAGACTAATATTTTTATATTTCCTTTAACCCAAACTTCAAATCAATTTCAAAACCCAATATACATTTATCTATAAAATCCATTGTAATAACTTCTGATGATGCCCTAGATTTCATTTAGCAACAAGTGCAACTTTAGGGACTAACATCCTTTAATGTCAAGCATTGGGATTTAAGACACAAAGTATTTCTCTTCCTCAGTAGAACGACAAAGATCACATCTAAATCTTGATGGTGGATAAGAATTTAGACAATTTTCTGTGACTATATATTATTCAATTCAAGACTCCTCTGTAGTAGTTTTGGATCCTAAAAGAGAGGGTAAAGGAATTAGACCTCCTCTAACCTTATCACCATCTACAAAGAAACATGTGACCAGAAGAAACTCAGATCTAAATCATCTTCCAACAGTATCTGATCCTCAAAAGTTATTAAGAAAGTCTAAATATACTCAAGGACAATCCTCTTCTCCAAAGATAAGTCTTCAGCTGTAGAAGTTGTACCTGAAATTGAAACAAAATCTATTATTCAATCTTCATAATTATGTTTTCCTTTAACTATTTCAAATTGAATTTTAAACAATGGAAATTATTCTTCGAGCTTATCAAAGAAGAACAAACAAAAAATTTATCTATAGTTGAATCTTTGAGAAATTTTACCATAGATACTAAAAGTGAGCTTGATAAACTTTTATCTTCATCCACACCTCAATCTAGTTCTTCTAAAGAAGCTAAACCACAATTTCGAACCTTTAACAATCCTTTATTTATTGAACCTTCTTCTCATTTCAATTCAAAAAAGAAACCCTTGATCTCATCAGTTCAAAATCATAAACCTACAACAATTGTGACAAATATGAATCAGAAATTAATGGATGTAATTGTTGTATAAATATATGCACCATTGATTTTACCACAAGTATTGTATGCTTTTCCATCAAATGACTATATGAAGCATTTGCCAAGATTCAATGGAAAAGGAGTTACCATTGAAGAGAATTTGAATTATTTCTACAGTTTTGTAGATAACTTTAATGTGGAGCATGCAAATGTTTGGATGACACTTCATAGTTTAGATGGAGAAGCAAGGAAATGGTTCATAAGTCTCCCTACTAATCCTATTGTTGATATTGATGCACTAGATGATACCTTTTGAGACATTAGGGAGAGATGAGAAGGATTATTTGTATTATATCACTAAATTTGGATCTTTGAAAGGAAACAAGGAGAATCTATATCAGATTTCACTAAAATATTTAATAAATTGTATAATAAGATGCTAGAGGAAATTAAACCCACAGAAACATCTGCCAAAAATTAATTTTTCCAATTCCTTTGATGTTGATTTTTCTCTTTGTTGAGAGAAAGAAGGTTTGTCACTTTGAATTTAATGCAAGAAGCAACCATTGGAAGGGAATCCAATATATTGGTAGTAGAGAGGTTGAAATAAAAGAATGATAGATATAAGAAAAAAATAGAAAGAAGAACTCTTCCTCTAATACAATCTTATTTGATTCAGATTGATGAAATGGAATGTTCGATGAAAAACTTCTAACATCCTCGGGAGATGGCTTAGACTTATGATGGAACAAAGAAACCTCGAAGACCTACACAAGAGGGTGAATATAGAAATCCCATCACCGTGGTATACCCTCTGGCCCTCCTTGACTGGCTTGGAGGGAACAACGGTCATGTTTGACAATTTTTAAGATTTGACAGTCGGTCAAGATGAGCTCGATCTTGCCCTTGCAAGATTTTTGGGTTTTAGGTTTATGTAATGGGTATGGATGTCAATCTTGGGTTTACCCATGTTTATGTTGATATTATGGTAGATGCGAGGTATTTACCTCCACGTAAACCTCACAAGAATAGAATATTCGGGAAACAAGAAGAAACCCCCAATTAGTTACAATAACCTTAGAAGACAAGTCAACCCAAGAGGATAATTTGTAATAGGTTATTAGCCTCCAAGAGAAGAAGTCAACTAAAGGAAATATTATATAATAAGTAAATAGGGCACCTAGAATGAGAAGTCGGGTCAAGTAGTTTGCCAGATTTAGTATAAAAACAAGAGGCCAATTCTCATTCGAATACATTCTCTAACTGCCAGAAGAAACACTTGTGTGCACTGCACTTGGCCAATTTGTGTGCAAGTTTCGAGGATAGCCGCCATCAGAGTTGTCAGATACAGATTTGGTTTTGGCCTCGGATTCTCTTGTTATGGTTTGACCGGGATCAACTCTTGTTACTCCCGCTTGATACGCTTGTCCCTGAGAGAGGTGCACTATATTATTTAGGATATCTAGCCTAGGGTTTTCTCCAAAATGATTCTCTCATTAAGGTTAAGGTGCGTTCTGGGTGGCTTCGCCTATGGTTGAGGACAATAGTGATATTGTCTATTTTTAAATGAGCACATCTATTATATCTAACAAAGTTATGGCCCACACCCTCCATCCATTCCAACCGGAATGGAGTGTAGCAATAAGGGATACTAAGCCTCGGCGAAGAAATTCCACTCAGGGTTTCTAGCAGGAGTAGTCACCAAAGCACCGCCACTAGGGTTACTAGCAGTGTAGTTGTAGAAAACTTAATCCTCTCCTTGGGGCACCTTAAGTGAAGGGATAGACCCACTTCTAAACATACTAGAGGCCCTAAAATTTCATCACATCTCATGGTAATTTTAGCAAGACAAGATGTCAAGTTTGAGTTTTGTCAAATCTAGGGTTGACCAAGTCAAAGAAACCATGTATTTACCTCTAAGGAAGTCAGAAAAAAGTTAGATGGGGCTTCTAACTTCATAGCTTGAAGACAAGGATTGAACTCATCCTTACCAAGAATAAAGTGGTTGGATATCGTGAAAGGAAAGAATGGAATTAGAGTTTGAAGAAGGAAAAGAGAAGGAACCTGAAACATTGCGCTATGGAGAAGTTTAGAAAAAAATTGGACAAGAAATGAGTCTAAAGAATGAGCTCGTTACATGACAAATGAATGATGATGACAACATAACATCATATTTTATGAGAACTCTTAGTTAAGAGATCAACTACAAGCCATTGAAGAGATCATTTCATAAAAGGAATTGGTAAACATAGTACTCAATGGTCTTCTCCCAAGACATGGGATACATTTTGTCAAGCATGAACACAAGGAAGGAGTATCCGTCATTTGAAGAACTTTTGAATTGTTGTGCACAAGAAGAATCAAGAATCAGCGCAAAAGAGAAACCCTAAAGAATTATGATCATCAATCCTTCACAACAAGGTTCAAGGATTTCGTGAATAAAAAGAAGTTTGGCTCAAGGAAGAAACCAAATCAAGAGAAAGATACGTCAAGAATACAATGCTTCCAATTTCAGAAAGTATGGTCACTACAAGAATCATTGTCCCAAGTTAAAGAAAAGGAAGGAAACAAATGAAGCATCAGCTCAAGAAAGGGAACCCTCAAAGAAAGTGAAGTCGGACAAAACATACTTATTCTTCTAAGACAGGTAACAATACTCTTTCATAGTTCTTGTATTACCATGTTTCCTTTATATATTTATAGAAAATAATATGTTCAAAGATAAACTATACCTATGGAAGAACAATAAGATAAGGATTGCTATCATAAATGACTACAAGTCTGGAAATACACATGAAAGGATGAAGTACATCAACAAACCCCTGGTGAATAATTCATGTGGAAGTTATTGAATAAGTAACCGCTGCAAGAGAATCCAAAATCAAAATCAATCTTGAATAAACCTAGAATAAGTAAAAGATAGAAAGCGGTCGGAAATCAAGAGGAAATTGGAAAAAGAATTGTGACACTTCTCTGTAAGGCATTAAGGATGTGATGAAAGCATGGGCTCCATTAATTAGAGGGAGATGATGACAGAATTCCAAAATATGAGGATGCACTCATGCATGAAGAAAGGGTTAGGAGGGAGATAATCCTAGGATCCAATGAAGATGATGAAGTATTTATCCATGCTCCATATGTTAATATTATGGTAGTTACAAGCAGTATTTACCTCCACATGTGAATTTGACGAGAATAGAAGACTTCGAAAGAAAGAGAAACCCTAATGAGTTGGCTATCAACCCTAGTCTTGTCGGCTCAAGAAGATAATTTATATTAGGGTTATTAGCCTCCAAGAGAAGAAGTCGCACTAAAATAATAATATATACTGAATGTATTACATATCCAAAAGGAGAAGCTCTAATTCCCAACAACAAATCTGGATGTAATCCACTATAAATACAAGGTGCCAGCTCCCATTTGAGGGTCTCATTGTACTGGAAGTTTGTGCAATAATCAGAAGTTCCCAGCTTGATGCTATTATTGGAGGAGAGATGCAGGTGAAACTGCAGCATTAGTTAGTTTTAAGTATGAGCTTGGACTATCTCTTGGCTAGGGTTTGACCATCCTATCATCTATTGTTGGTGCACTATCCTTTGAGGAAGATGCTACTACACCTTTTTTGGATATCTAGCCTAGGGTTTAATTCCAGAATGATTCTCTGTCAAAATTAAGGTGCTCAAAGGGTGGCTACGGCCTATGGTTGGGTGATGAGGTATCATCAATGGTAAAATGAGCACACATTATTCTATATTCTATTAGGTTATGGGCCCACACCTCTATTCAAATAAATGTCGGAAGGAAACATAACTTAGAATATTGAGCTCATTGAGGAATTGTCGCTAAGGTTACTAGTAGAAGCAACTCCTAAGACACTACCACTAGGCTACTTCAGAAGGAGAAGTTGTAAACCATAAACCCTTTGTTGAGGCACCTTAAGTGAAGGGATTGAACTAATTTCTATATATCCTAGTGTTCCCTAGCCTTGTGCACCTCTTGGTACTCTCAAAAATCTAAGATGTGAAGTTTGAGTTTCTGGTCAAATGTAGGGTTGGACCAAGTCAAGCAACCATGACAAACTCTATGAAGTGGATACGCTAGATGGAGCCTCTAACTTGTTGAAGAAAAGGGATCGAATCCCATCCCAAGCAGAATAAAGTGTTGGATATAATGAGAGGAAAGATCGTGAAGCCGGAGCTTGAAGAAGGAAAAGAGAAGGAACCATTGAACTTCTCCATAACTGCAATGTTTTGGAGAAGTTCAAAGATGTTGACATCAATGCCATGAGCATCATAGTGAATTCTATGTAAATACCACTTGATATCCTACCTCTCCCATCTTGACTCATCAAAGAAGATGTAACGATTCCCTAACAAATCTCTTATGAGTCTGAAACATCTAGACAAGAATAAGTCAAGAATGAGCTCCACTGTATAAATCCACTCTGAAGCAAGATGAATTTCCCACAAAATCTAGGCCCCACTGCTAAAAGGGTCCCTGCTACCACATGATTCAAATGGTACCACTCTGCCTACTACTTCCCAAGAAAGTTCCAACATCTAACACAAGCCCCAGCCTCACACACTAATGACAACATCCATCCTAAGAATAGCTATATGATGTGGTCCTCCGCACTGATGTCCCCCACACAGGTTTCCATGAAAGTTGAACATAATCTTTTGGCTTCGGTCTAAACATCTCCAAGCAACCCTAAAGGGTCTTTCCAAAGAGGAAGAACTCCATCAATAAGGCAATATTTAACCACTTTGATCTTGCAGAGTCATTCTACTTTTCCCAACATCCGAGGTCTTAACTCCTGCAAAAATATTATGATTTCTTTGTACCAGATGCATCCTGCCATTGGAGGGTTGACTTGTGGGCATGTATAAGACAACTCAGATTGTTGATTTTTTTGAGCAGATGTTGATACAATTAATCCCCAAAGATTTGGTAATAAGATCCAACCAATAGCTTGGCTAAACTTTGGCCTTTAACTAGTTTGGCGGCTTTTATTTATAGATCAAATTCAAAGATTTTGGTGGATCCACTTGCTCCTTCTCCCGTCTATGTCGGCTGAATGAGAATTTCCTTCACAGAAGTTGAAGGGATATATGCAATGATCTTTGAATGCAGACAGATTCTGTGCCTTGAGGGCTTTCTACCAGCATATGTTTACTTCTCCATGATGTCATATTTTATCTCTCCATCTCTCAATGCTCAAGGAAAGGAAGCTAGGTTTCTCCCAACCCTCAACCTTTCCTAGAATACAACAATCGCTACTATATCAAAAGAGGAAAGGAAAAAATCAAACTCTTTAGAGGCACCAGACTAATGAGTATTGTGTGCTCTAACAAGGCCTCGGATTTTGTCGAAGTGTTTCTAGACTCACTCCATTTCTCCATTTCATTCCCTTTCTGATTATGGTTGTGATATGCTTCACTAATTCAACGAATTTGAAACAAATTCCTCTTAAAAGTTGGGATTTTATGCAAGAAAGACTGAAATTCCTTCTTGGATTGGGGGAGGGGCAAGGTTTGAATAGATTCTACCGCTTTGAATCAATTATGACCCATTTAGTTGATACTATGTGTCCCAATAATTTTCCCTCCTCCATGGCAAATAGATACCTCTTTCTGGATTTAGAGACCAAATTTTCTGCATTTTAAGAATACATTTCTCAGATGATAACAATGCTCTTTATCATATCTAGAGAAGATCAGAATTTCATCCTGATAGATGACTACAAATTTATCCCTTTCTCCAATGAAGGAAATTTCCATATCTCGCTGAAAGGTTGCCCCCGCTCATCAATCCAAAAGGCACCTTAGCATACATAAATGTACCCCTCAAGGAGTGGTGGAAGACCATCTTTCTCCTCGGGCTCTTCGTGTGTAGGAAGGAGATCTACTATAGCCGTGAGAAGCCATCAATCATGGAAATCTTGATTTAACTCTTCCACCCTCCAGAATATATGTTCCATATTTGGCAAAGGGTAATTTTCCTTCTTAGAACTTCTATTCAAGTTCCTAAATCGACATCATTGATTTCACCATTCTTCTTTCTAACAGGGACCAACCACACCCATTTAGAATATCCCAAAGGGACACCATTTTGGGCATCCAACAAATTTTTTTACCTCCCTTTCAATGACAGGAAGCAACATATGATTTATTTGTCTTAATTTCTTCCTAAATGGTGTGGCCATCTCTTTCAATGAGATCTTATGCTCAATGACACTTGTGTCATATGTTTAGACATCTTCATAGGTCCACCAACCATTAGTGAATTCTCTTAATAGCTCATCATACTTGATCCTTTGTTCCCTTGACAAGCTACTTGACAACTTCACAAATTTTGGATCCTTCTCTATACCAATATTGTACTCAACTACATCAACATCCCATTTGAAACTTTACCCTACTACCACATCATTTCTATCAATATGTCTTCCAAAGGAACTAGTCCCTTTGGGATATGATTACTATAACCAGAAAGTATAATTATTATCAATTATATTTTATAAAAACATCAACATGAGGATTTATTTCGTAATCGGATCTTGATCAATGTGTAATGCAAAGACCTCATCAATAGTCTCCATATGAATATTTTTGATCTCAAGATCATCCCTAACATCTCTTTCCACCCTTCACATTGTCGCATAGAGGGTCTCAGATTTACCCCCACATCTTATTTGAGTTTAGGGGGCAAAGGTATTCTAAAATTACTTGCTGAAATAGACATAGAATCGGACATAGAATTATCTTCTCTTCGAACAAATGAAATGTTGAAAGCTAAGAAAACAAATTCAACCAGATCCCACACTTCATATAGAAATTCTAAGATCTAGGGTGTTTGGATTGATAAGTACTGATATGATGGACTATTAATTCATCATCCCCAAACAATTATAGCTCTTCAATCCCCGTGTCTTTCACAAACCTTCAAAACCCAAACAAGAGCTTCATAATTGGCCACATTATTGGTAGTTTCCAACTCTAATTTGTAGGACAGAGATATAGTTTCTTAGGTAGGTGAAACCAATACCATTCCAACACCAACACCTTCTAGAAGAGGTTCCATAAAAAACATTTTCCAAACAGCAGGTAATCAGAGGAGAAACTTCACAAAAAGTAGGGGACTACCTTCTGATTTTAGGAGGGGGCTCAAGGGCATCTGTGAGATGCAATAAGATGGATCCTAGATCAGTCTCAAGTGAAAAAATAGGATGGTTGGTGGGGTCTTCTTCATCACTAATAATATAGGCCAACCGAAAGCCTTCCTGCATAGATTTCTATGTTCTCCTCCAAACAAAGGAATGGTAGCATATGTGAGGTCCATCCAAGAATTGTTATCGGATAAATTGGTAAATGTGGACATAAACCAATCTCCTTATATCCACCTAGATCTAGAACAAAACAACAAAGACATGGCTTTCCCCAGGCTCTCATCATCAAATTTACTACCAAAAAAAATATGAGATACATACCTTTAAGTGTCAGCCTTATATCTTTGTTGTTCCTATTTCACTCCAGTTCTCTTGTGGATAATCGGGATCATGCAATGAGACACAAACCAACCAAAGTGAAAGCATAGAAGTATATTCAATGACAACCTATGCATATGATCAAGGAATGCAATAAAAATAAAGATAATTCCTATGGGAAAGAAGCATGCCAATTTTATTATTATATTAAATAATAGAAGAGAGATTACAACCAGATGCCTTGATGTCGTAAGGTTCCTTCCAATAGTTCCTCACTTCCCACACACTTATTTCTCCATGATTCTGAAACCATAGATCTGGCAGCTACTCACAATCTATCTTGACAAAGATAAGCTCAAATCCAATATAACCAAGCTAACAATCTCAGTTTTTCAAATTTCTTATAATCAATCTCAATAGCCTCAAGAACTTTCCAACCCAATCAAGCTAACTTCTCCATGAGAGTTCCTCTCCTTTTAAAAGATGAAGAGGATAAGATGAGGAGGTTAGGACAATCCCAATAAATCATGAAATCTAGTAAGATCCAAACCATTTAGAAGCCACCTCACCATAGCAGAAGCTTCTCCTTCTAGAATAACCTAGAAGATGCTCATTTTTTCCACGCATAAAGGCCACCGCAGACCCCTAGCAGAATGTAGCCCGGCGTAAAACTCCACTACCTAGTTATATGAAACCCATGGAAATCAAGCATTTCCAATAATCTCTATGATAGATAAACCAACAAAAATCCTCCTTAATAGGTTTTTTACAAAGGAAAACAAAACTTATTCTCTCAAAGAAAGTTCTTCTACCTTCTTTCTCCAGGAATTAAACACTCTAATCTTTGACAACAATAGATAGGTTTATGTCATTAACTACTACAGTGGTGACTAAAATAATTGTAAACAACAATGTTCCCCCAAGTATTTTTATCTAATATCTTGACAAAAAACATTCCAAACTTGGGGTAAATATCAACCACCAATGTATATCCATGACCACACTTTTCATGGAAACTAAAACAAGGTCACAACCGTGATCTTTGATGACCCCAAGACACTAAGCACTTTCCTTGAACTGGGAAATAATACAAATCATGATAAGTCTTCGTGATTTCTAATCCAAGCTCATCCATGATGCTTTGGGCATGATTATGAGATGCCCTTGAATCCATATCAAACAATTATGAAACACCTTGTCATATATGTTCATAGATGTAAAGAAGAGAGGGGGTGAATCACCTCTATATTCTATCAAAGGACCCAAGATGACTCACGGCTTTTTTGTCTTAAAGGTTAACCGAGTTCATGGAATGATACGATGGTTCGGGGACAGTAAATAGTTGAGAGAGGGACCTTTTAAAAAATAAATTCTTGACCATCTCTAAAAGGGGTACAAGGATACTAATCTTTTAAACTCTGCCAAAAGTTAAAATGAGGGGGCTTCATAATTTCTCTCACTTATGGGACATGACCTTGGCTATTGGCGAGGGATTCCAAGTTTTCTTTACCTTGTTGTTGATTTCTATGTTCTAGTAGGATTCTCTCAAGCCCTGAAGGCTGGACTGGATGTCGGACTTCCCTTCTTCTTCTTAGGACCGAGGTTACATTTATTGGGACCATGTTGGTAGCAAAATCACATTTTTCCATTGTCTAATAAGCTGCCTACACCAATATTTCACAAACATCGGTTTTTCAATATCTCAATTTTCAAATGAATGATACTTTTATTCTTTGTGCCTTTTACACACTTATTTTTGTTTTGTTTTCAATGACTGTGAAGTATGAAAACATTGGTCTTCTTCGTCGCGAGATTAGAATCACTCATTTGAACTATCGCTATCTTTATTTTCAGTATGCCAGGTTTACATTTCCATTTATCGCTATGTATTGCAAAATCCCTTCGACCGTAATTTTCACTGACATTCTTGGGTTGATTTTGTGACTTTGTCTCACTAATTTTGTAAATGCATTGGCATTGGATTTATGTGTTTTGATCTACTTGATCATCGGTTTCATGAAAATATGTTGATGTTATGATTAAACCCTTGATAAATTTCATTTGGTATGACACCTAGTTTCAAACATATTCACACATTAGTTAAACTATTGATATCAGTTGACACATTGGCGCATGGTTAAATATTTGATTTTGGTTTCAAATTGAATAATTAATGGTTTAAAACTATGGCACAACATTAATTGCACGTTGGTTTATACACTCACCATATGTTTCATTGGTCTACCGAAAGGACATGACCTGAGTTATTTTACAAATGGGTAGAACAAACTATAAGCCGGGTTGTACTTTGGCAATAACTATTTTGCATGGTAGAGATAAACTCCACCACCATCGCACGTTGGCATTTATCCCTATCCCTTATCCCCGTTCACCTATGTTAGCTCGAGGCCTCGACATGCATTTTATCTCGGTGTGCTATGACCCAAACTCTCGAATCCACTGCGGTGTTCTACTTCCATGGAACCAGTCATGTGAATCGAGCTAAACGGAAATCAAGCCTTGTTAATGTTTGACAATGCCCGTAAAGACTTGAAGGATAACGGATGGCTCCTCACCTTCGTATAGAGATTTGAGGGTTTTAACTTATTTTTGGCACAAATACCACTATGACTTTTGATGGCTGTAGAGTTAAGGTGGGTGACATCTAGTTGGAAATCAACGAGGATTTTATCAGTTCTTCTACAGGGTTACCATCCTCGGGACAGTGTTGGTTTAAGAATTTCAAGGTTGAGGAAGTGTTGTGGACATTGTTGTTTCTATCGCTCAAAGTCACCTCTTGTGATAGATGTATGCCCATATTCATGCTTAAACTAATGCATATACCCAATCTTCGATAGTATTCAGCAACAAGGACTGTAGCTGTCGACATAATGGTGCTTAAACCACGATGGCACGACCTTTTGATAGTAGTCAAGCAGTTCGTGACCTGTGAAGGTCGATACGAAATCGATTTTCTCTACCACCTGTGGTTGCTAATGAATTTTATAGGGTATCCGTTGAATATGCCTTTCTACTTTAAGCACAGCTTATATAAAATGTCGAAAAGGTTTAAAAAGGAGAAGGCTGACAGTAGCCTGTTCCACCGTGGGCTTATTAAACTTATCATTGTTTATCACTTGAGTTTACATGGTGATAGCTAAAGAGCTTTTGTCGCTTGAAATGGTTTCGATGACACGAACCCTATACAGGTTGACAAGCCTGTGGTGAATGAAACCAAGGTCGGGCCACCCATGCCCTTCCATATCCTATTTCCCTCTCCTAAGCCTTCGGTCAACCCTCCTATTGACTTACCAGACATTGGAACTGAGAAGGCCGAGGATATAAAGAAACCTATAAGCAAAAATCCCAAGGCAAACCCTACTGCTAATGCCAAGGGTAAAAAGAACGCTCGGCTTATTTCAAGGATGGTTAGAAACAAACCTAAACCCTCTGCTGAGTCAAAGCCTATAATCCTTAGTGAGGATTCAGATTTTGATGTAGAACGTTTCTTATCCAGTGAGTACCCCTACTCACAGGGATTATGCCCCGAACCACCTTATGATTTCGTGAAGAATCTTCCCCCCTGCCTAAGGAATAACCCCAACTACCCTGGTATTAAATTCCGTAGCGAAACCCTCAGCAATGTGTCCAAACCCTCGCCTGCTCTTTCAAAACCCACATAGCCGTCATGTGACCAATGTGAGTTATGGTTGGAACGATACTACATTGACGTTCCCCTACTTTAATCAAAAATTCAATCACTGGAAAGTCAAGTTACATAATTGATCATCCAAAGAGACCATCTCCAAGCAACTGATAAAAAGCAGTAGACAACTGGCTCCATCCTTTTCAAGAATGTTGAATCGGCCACAGCCGTTATCAACTCCAAATTGTCGTGATCCAGCCATACATGTATGAATTTTGATATTGTTTTAGTTTTGTGAATGATCAAGGCTAATATAATGATTTGAATTCTGTTTTTAAATAGCTCTGTCTCTCATTCAAATGCCTCTGTCAATTGGTGTTCATCCTGTACATTGTTTCGCTTTGCTAAAAATAAATGGAGTTTCGTTTTGATACATGATTTGATCATTCCTAGTTTAGTTACTGGTAGATTTTTATTAGGATTTGAATGGTTCGATTGGATTTGATTTGATTGAGTTAACGAAACTGATGGTTTGCTTTCAATTGAATTTTTTTTGCATCTACTCCAAACAGGAAGTTTTTCATGCTCAATTTAGAATACGATTATGTTTGGATTTGATTTCGTTATGGTTCATATGTTGCGATTGGAAAGCGATTTCAATAAGTTTGATTGTTACGATCTTGTGATATGTCATGTAATCTTCTCAGAACAGGAATACAACTCTGTTCGGTTTCAATTTGGAAGGAATTTCTCTGTTTCGTATGAAAACAATGCTCTCTGTTAAGCCTGTGCAAGTGCGCCCAAATCGTGGAATGGTTTTGATTCGTAATGATTATGTTAAAACCTTTTCTGTTCGATTCTCTTTTATTCTGATTGGATTATCCCATATCTTGAGTTGGCAATATTGTTTTATGAGCCGAATTCGTGTTTTAATTGATGTTCCGTTTGATTTGTAAAAACAAATTGGTCAACATTCATTATTTTTGTCAAATCCGACTATAATTCAAATGAACGATTTTGATCAAAGTCAATCAATCTTTTTTGCTCGATTTGCAATAACAAATTACGAATTTTGTTGCTAATCAATCGATCCTGTTATGATTTTATTTGAATTGATTTTTCGTGCCAGTTTGAATTGATGTATTCGTTGCATGAATCGTTTGATGTGTCAACACAGTTATAACAATTTGAAAATGATATTGTCGGATTCATATCTCCTGTTGATAAGGCAGCATAACAATTGCTTGTGATTTGTTTTGATTATGTTGAATTCGATTTGATATGAAA
>SNQJ01S0174797.1:0-20188 GCA_010110895.2 Picea sitchensis | reverse complement strand
TAGCATCCTGATAGCACGAAGGTTCATCATCATTAGTACTTAAAGAAACTGATGAAACAAAATCATCATACCTTCTTGGAGGAACTCTAACCCGTGTAGACCTCCTTAGGGAAGTTTGTGGTTCATCCACAATATGTTGAATGTCATCATCATCCACGTTTTCTTCTGCAGGAACATGTTCATGAACATCTTCAGGAACTTGTTCATGTTCATTTTCATCTGTAGTTGAACTGGTTTCAAACTGAATCCTTTGATACTTAGGTACTTCTTGCTGTTTCATTTGAACATCTTCATTTGATTTGATGACAGATGATTCATCAAATATTACATCTCTATTAATGGTGATCTTGTGGGCAGTAGGATCCCACAGCCTGTACCCCTTAATACCATCACCATATCCAACAAAGATAAGTCTTTTTTATTTTGGATCTAATTTAGAACACTGATGTTTCGGAATTAGAGCATAGGCATCACAACCAGAAACTTTAAGATTAGAATAATTACAAGGGTGACCTGTCCATACCTCCTTAGGAATTTTGCATTTTATTGTTGTTGATGGTGATCGATTCACTAGATAACAAGCTCTAGTTACTGCTTCTGCCCATAGTTCCTGCTGCAAATTGGCATTACTAAGCATACTACTTGCTCTCTCTAGAAGAGTCATGTTCATGCGTTCAACAACTCCATTTTGCTGAGGAGTATAGGCAGTGGTTTTATGCCTATCGATCCCAAATTCCTTGCAATAATTCTGAAACTCCATTGATGTAAATTCACCACCATTATCTGTTCTTAAACATTTAATGGATCTACCAATGCTCTTTTCCAATAAAGTTCTAAACTGCTTGAAAACTGTAAATACATCATCCTTACTCTTTAACATATAGATCCATACCTTCCTAGAGAAATCATCTATAAAAGTTACAAAATATGATGATCCTCCATATGAAATAGTAGGGGATGGTCCCCAAACATCAGAATGGATATAGTCTAGGATTCCTTCACTGGTGTGTCTTCCAGTTTTAAATCTCTGCCTATTTGGTTTTCCATAAACACAGTGCTTGCAGAAATCTAACTTTAAAGACTTTAGGCTAGGAAGTAACTTGCGATCAGTTAATACCTTTAATCCTTGTTCGCTCATATGACCCAACCGTTGATGCCACAGTTGAACAGAATCACTGTCGCTCTCAGATACCACTGTCGCATGATCGGATTCAGTTTTCCCTTCTAAAGAAACAGATTACCAACGTTCTTTGCTTTCATAACCAATAGAATTCCTTTATAGACTTTCATAACTCCACCTTGAACAATGGTCTTATAGCCTCCTCTGTCTAAGACTCCCAAAGAGATTAGGTTCTTCCTAAGATTAGGTACATGTCTTACATCAGTTAGTGTTTTAACAGTTCCATCAAACATTTTAATTCAGATGCTACCAATCCCCACAACTTTAGATGAAATATTGTTACCCATGTAAACAACTCCATCATCTATAGACTGGTAAGTAATAAACCAATGTCTATGAAGACGCATGTGGTTCGAAGCACCAGAATCTAATAGCCAATGTTGATCATGACGTGAACTAGTACTAATTGATAAAACTTCATCAACTATACCTGAACCTGTTACTGAACTTGTTTCGGTTGCATTTGCTTCCTTCGTCTCTTTTGGAGGGTCTTCTTTGGAGGTGTGTTGTCGCTTCCAATAGTCCTTCTTCAGGTGTCTAGATTTTCCACAAAACCAACACTTGAGCTTGATCTTTCTGCCTTTCGACTTTGACCGAGAGAAATCCCTCTTACCCTGTCCTCTTTCTTTTGGTCTACCTCTGACCGCCAATGCCTCAGATGTAGAGGTTTCTAGATTGGATTTCTTCCTTGTTTCCTCAGATAGTAAAGATGCAACAGTATCATCAAACTCAATAGTTTATGTTGAACTGAAACTAATAGAGGTAACAAAATGATCCCATGATGCGGGCAAAGAACACAATAATGTAATTGCCTTATCTTTGGATTCAAATTTCACACCCATGCTATTCAACTGGACTAGAAGAGTATTGAAAATATTTAGATGATCAGCAATTTTCGTACCTTCCTTCATACGCAAAATATACAATTGTCTTTTCAGAAAGATCATGTTTTTCAAGGATTTCGTCATGTACAAGCTTCCCAGCTTTGACCACAAATCGGCTATTGTCTTCTCTGTAACAATGTTGAACAGTACATCGTCGACCAAACACAGCCGTATGGCACTCACTGCTCTCGCATCCATCTAATCCCATTCTTTGTCTATTATGGACACGGGCTGCTTTGCTTTTCCCAAAAGTGCCTTCACCACACCTTGTTGCACGAGCAGATCGTGCATCTTAACCTTCCAGATCTCGAAATTGTTCTTGCCATTAAACTTTTCAATTTTAAACTTAGCACTTTGCATCTTTTTCATTAGAGGAAACATAAAAGAAACAAACACCATTGTTTGTACTATCCAAGGCCCCTTTTAAAACAAATGTGAAAAAATAATCTTTTGTAATTTTCAAAAGAAAATTACATACCTTATTCCTCCACCTTATAATTATAAAAAAAAAAAAAAATTAATAAAAAATCCACTCCACCTTATTCCTCCACCCTTCAACATCCTCCACCTTTGCATATTATATTTTCATTCTGAAATATAATAACCTTTAATATTTTCCATAATGAAAAAGTATAATACCCTTTTTAATACTTTCCAAAAATGTAAATTTTAAAAAACTTCATACGAAATCTTTTCAAAATGTAAATTAAAAAAAAACTTCATACGAATCTTTTATAAAGGGGGGGTCAGCGCTCCTTAACTTTTTCAGTGCTCCTTTGGAGGAGATAGGGGTGCGCTGCCTCAAAACAAGAATCCGCGTGCAAGGGGACTACAAGGCTGGCGCTCCCTTTAGCCGGTAAGGAGAGCGCTCGCTCCCTTTCGATGCTCCCTCTCAAAAAACCCCGAATTTCATTAATCAGCACGCCCCTAGAATTGGTGTCCAATGTCGGCGCTCCCTCTCAATGATAGCCAAGCGTCGATGCCAAAAAACAAGAAATTCAACAACGATTTCAATGCAGCTTCTTCAGTGAGCGGCTTCTTCCAGTCTGTGTTCTCCTCAGCTCTGATACCACTTGTTGTAATTTACAAATGCGGAAAACACAAATTACCATAAGACAATCAATACATGCAGACAAAGAACACAGCAATTTACGTGGTTTACCCAAATGTTGGGCTACGTCCACCAAGCATAGGTATTGATTATCTTATTATTCAGCTAATGGAGATTACAGTCGGGTCTCACTCCTCTCTGACACACACAGCCTCTACGGGCATACAAATTTATAGAAATATACACATTAAATGTAATCTCATGCATATTCTAACTTAGGCGCATTGGTTACAACCAACCCTGGTTTATAGGATCTGAAATCCTATTCATGGATGAATCGTTGTCACCATTTCCAACAACCTCCACTACGTCCATACCCTCTTCCACCTCCATCTTCACCCCCGAATCCTCCGTTAATAGAACCCATCTCAGGGTTATCTCTATTGCACACCAAAGCTACTCTAGTGCCTTCAAATACCTTGCCACACATCATATCCTCATTCATTCTTCCAGAGACAAAAGAGCTGTCAACGGAACACAGTGTGACTCATATTCAACCGAACAGACAGAATCCCAATCACAGAGACATACTAGAGCATAGATAGAGAAGGAAACATGAGGGAAATGTTGAAATTGAATGTGTTTTGAGATTTATCCTTCCTTCCAACGCATAAACGATTTTCTGCCTTTGTCACTCTTCTACACGGAATCCTGCAGATGAGACAAATTTGTTGCCTCTGTAATGGAAGGATAAACACAAAAAGCAGATGAGTCGGTAGATAGAACCGTTAGCATATGAGTCAGCTAATAAATCCAAAATTTCTGGCCCTCATGCTTTTCTTCAACCACGATTCATACTTTTATTTCCATTTGATTCATGCATTTTTCCAATGATTTTGTCGTGAATCACGCGTGAATGGATTCCTCCTGCTATGTGCCAGCTCAAAACGCTCTGAGATCTTTGCTGATGAGGATTATTTATCATTGGCTGTAAATTTTGACCATTCAACTTTGCTATGGGGAATATGGATCTCGGTCTTGCAATCATCATGAACAGAAACAATACTCTACTAATAAAGTTTGTGTGCAAATCATTCATTAGAAAGCCTGAAATATTTGAATTAATATTGGATCTATCCTAATTACCATTGAAGTCAGTTGCCAATTTTTTTGATGTAGTGTTGTTGTCCATATTTAACAATTGCAATATGGGGATTGTAAAATCGAAGGTTGGACAATTCAAAGAACATCCATTTCCACCGACATCAAGGAAGATTTTAATTTATTCATGTGCACTATTCAGAATCGCATGTACCTATCTACTTGGGTTTATTGTCGAGCATTGTATAATGGCAACTCAAATCTTGGGGTGGGTATTTGAAAGACTCTTATGTTATGAGGATCAATCATTCATGTGCTAGTGGAAGTCATTTTCTTGATATAATTTTTATAAATTATAACAAAATCATTTTAGGATGAAAAACTCATTTTTTTTTGGAAAGTAGGGGACACCATGTAGAAATTGGTGGAATAACTCCTAACAGCATGCCTATGGCAAGTGATAAATATGTGGTGGAAAGTGATAATGTGCTAACATCATAGTGAGTGAAAGATATGGTACTAACTAAATTTCATGCATGTGCTTACTCGCATGGTTCCATGAACAATATCACATTTAATGACAATACATTTGGTTATTATGAAAATATAGTGGGTAGATGTGATGCTAGGATAGCATGGAGTGGAACTAGTGAAGTATAATGTCACATGAAAAATACAAGCATTAAATATCCTAATATTCTTGAGCAACAATCACTATTGCTTCTTTATAGATTTGTGCTTATGACTAATGGTGGTGGCGTTGGTCAATACAAAGAAGGGGATGGTATTAGTCAATAGATTGAATACAATTCTCCATTGGCTTGGCATTCTCTCAAACTACGAGTACATGAACACAAAGGTTTAATGGGTGGCAAGGATGGAGTTTGTTGTCACATTTTTTTTATCAGAAAAGATCGGTGTCAAGTTTATCTTCGGGAAAAAAAACCATAGATATGAAGCTTGGGGATATCCTTCAAATTTTAAATTTGAAAGTTAGTGGATGGGATTGCAATTTCTTGTGATGTTGAATTTTTCCATATTTTTATGTTTTCTTTTCCATATTTGTTTATTTTCATTCCATTACAACTCTCCTTTGCCTCTCTATCAGAATGAATTTGCTTCTATTATTTTCCATTTCTCCCCAGTATTTTATTATTTTTATTCTTTTTCTTGACTCTCCTTTCAATATTCTTTCTTTCCTTAATTGTATTACTCCACTAAATTAGGAGCCACAAATCATAAGACCAAGTTCTTCAAATGAGAAATAGACAACTTTTGTTTTGAATACTAATGCAACTTCATTATCTATCATTAAGAGTATTGAAACCCAAGGGATTAGTATTTTATGTACTAAAATGTCATCATTGCATTAATTATACTAAAAAATCATATTGCTTCCTAGGTTGCTTGAAAATATCTAGGTGCAGATCTGTAGAAGTTGCAAATTTCCTTGTAGTGGATTAATATGGTAGGAAGACATTAAGAAATTATGGTCAATTTAGAGAAAACACTTTCTGGGTCACATTTTGTTAAATCTTTTTTACCCTTAAAATTATAAATTAGATTATTAGAGAGAAATTTTTTTAAATCTAAATATTATTATTCTTGAAATTCCCTTTGGAGGATCCTCACATGGAAGTGATGAAAATATTTAAATATCACATTTGGTGTATTTTCCTAGTTGTTTTGAAGTCAAATTATTAGTAGTGTTGTCATTTTTTAATCAAAAGAAAACCATGTTGGGAGACGCCTTGATTCTCCTCACACTCATGGATGGTACCCAAGGAAAAATCATTACTTTTCATTATAATTCCTAACCTCAAAGGGAACAAAGTGAGGCATGCAATAGAGTGTGAGTCCAAACAACTGTTCATTAACATGCAAGAAATCAATCATTTGGGAAAGTTTTCTTGTCAAATTACTGCCTAAATTTATAATTGCACAAAACAAGATGGCTCATCATAGTCTCTTCCTTGATGGCCACCCTATATCCTTGGGTGGCTTTAATAATATCAAGAGATCTTAAGAATTGTTGGCTTCCTCTTGGGGTGGTGGTATTTTTGAAATCACCAAAGGTAATGCAAGGGAGTTTTTCATTGACTATGCAACAAGGGATATATTCAATGCAACCATGCGACCAACTTAATGATTTTTATTTTTGTCAAACATTCCTTCCAACTCAATGCTTATATAGCTAGCCTAACCCATGCCTTGTTGTTGTGACTATTCTTTGGATAAAGTTGAAAATGGATTCAATGGGAACTATTTCATTGTGTAAGTTAGGAGTTGTCATAGTTGATGAAGGTGCCTCTCATTTACTTGTGTCTAATTTTTCAATGAAAAATTTGCAACCTCTATCACTTTGCTAATCTTAGGAAAATCTAAAGCTACCTTTTTACATTTAAAAATTGTGTTAGTGTGGCAATTTCAAATGTTATATAAATTTTTCTTTTTATTAAATGTCATGCAACTTGGAAATTCACACTTCATGAGTTGTTTATCTTTTGAACTTGGAAAGTGTTTGCTCTATCGAGGTCACTTTCCCCTTCTAACAAGGAAAACTTAAGTTCTCAAGTGATTTTGGTATTCTAAAATGGGAATTAGGAATAACAACCCTAATCGATTGCAAGGCCCTTTTTAAAACGGATCAATGATTTTTTTTTAGTTCTATGTGAATTTTCAAATTGATCTTATGCAATACATAAATACATGTACACAATTTAACTTTAACCTCCATGTTTTGTTAATATTGATAGATATAATTGTTTTTTCATTTGAAACATCTTAAGCATTAATGAGCTTAGAAATTATATTTTGATGTGGGTGAGTTTTAAAAATAATATAACATAAGAATAAAACACAATACACTACTGGAAAGAAAATAGAACACCACCCATACAAGCATTTGGAGGGTTCTAATTCCCACATTCCAAAAATATAACCAAATTTATTACTAATTACAATGTAATTTTTTTTTTAATAAATATATAAATATATTCATATTTATTGTAAAAATTACAAAATTATAACCAATTTTCATTAAATAATAATTAAAAACCTTATAATAAACATAAACAAATATAAAAAATATATAAAACTGATGAAATATCCCCATCCTATATTATAAGATATAAGAAAAACAAATTACACCAAACAAATCTTATCTTTTTGATAAAGTCCCAATTTTAACATTATTAAATTTAAAAAAACAACAATGATTTTTTTCCTTTATAACACACATTATATTATAATGATACATTGAAATATAATTCTAATTCCAAAGCCAATTTGTCATAAAAATAAATTGAAAGATACCTCTACTTCAGACATTACAGTTATCATAAAAATATGCTCACTAATCATATAAAAAAAATTAAAAAAAATCCATAACATTTACCTTCACAACAACAAAACTGTTATCAATTGTATACCTATGTAATGCGTGTAGAATCTCCTATTACTTTAGTTTTCTTTCTTACTCTCAAATATTTAAAACAATAGGTATGAATAAAACTTATAGAATTAATCACATCTTATGATGCGTAATATTTTTGGCCTCGAATCTTATAAAATCTCTAAACAATTTAAACCATTGATGCGTAGTATTAACAATTTAAACCATAGATGCGTAGTATTTTTTAGGGTTTATGAGAGCAAAGAAGACCAGCAATGCAAACACAGCAATGCAGGGAGATAATTGGATACAACAATGCAGAGAGATAATTGGATAAATCGATAGAGAGAGAAAAAATACTAACCAGTCATCCGGAGCAGTCTCAATAGCTTGATCATAGTAAGATTATGCATGAGGTGCATATTTATGAACATCCCATATGAGATTGGCATAACGAGAGAGGACATCTCCATCGCTAGGACTGGTTAGTATGGCTCTCCCATAATATTCCTCAGCTTTTTCTGAATCATGCCACAGACATAAAACCAACAGTATTGAGAACTTTTATGTAAGAATATATATTTTATAAATAGTGTCTTTATATATCAGATAAGACTATGGATGATATGCAGTCAACAAGGCTATATGATTAGTTATGTAACAGTATCCAAGAAAATTAAAACAAAGCTCAGATTCCTCAATACTCACCTCCTGCAGGGACCTCGCATGATTCGTTAACAGAAGTGGGTTGCAGCATTCCGTGCTATTGGAATCTGATCCAGACCCACCTCCACTCCCTCCATAGCCTACGCTCTTCCACCTCCATCTTCACCCCCGAATCCTCCGTTAACAGAACCCATCGCAGGGTTAGCTCTATCGCACACCAAAGCTACTCTAGTGCCTTAAAATACCTTGCCACACATCATATCCTCATTTCTTCTTCCAGAGACAAAAAACCTTTCACCCGAACACACTGAGACTCATATTCAACGGAACACACAGAAGCACAATCATAGAGACGCACCAGAGCATAGATAGAGAAGGAAAGAGGAGTGAAATGTTGAAATTGAATGAGATTTGAGATTTATCCTTCCAACGCATAAACGATTTTCTGCCTTTGCCCGTCTTTCTACACAGAATCTTGTAGATGAAACAAATTTGTTGCCTCTGTAACGGAAGGATAAACACAAAAAGCAGATGAGTCAACATATAGAACCGTTAGCAGATGAGTTAGCTAATAAATCCAAAATGCGGCCCTCATGCTTTTCTTCAACCGTGATTCATGCTTTTCTTTGCGTTTGATTCGTGCTTTTTTCCAAGGATTTGGTCGTGATTCACGGGTGAACGGATTCCTCCTGCTATGAGCCAGCTCAAAACGCTCCTACATCTCTACTGATGAGGATTATTCATCATTGGTTGTAACTTTTGACCATTCAACTTTGCTAATGGGAATATGGCTCTCGGTCGTATGTTCTCGGGCTTGCAATCATCATCAATATTTAACAATTGCATTAAAATAGAAGGTTAGACAATTCAAAGAACATCCATTTCCAATCGACATCAAGGAAGATCTTGATTTATTCATTGTGCATTATTCAAAATCGCATGTCCCTATCCACTTGGGTTGATTGTCCAGCATTGTATATTGGCAACTCAAATATTGGGGTGGATATTTCAATGAATCTTATGTCATGGTGACCAATTATCCATGTGCTAGTGGAAGCTATTTTCTTGATATAATTTTTATAAATTATAATAAAATCATTTTAGAATAAACTCATTTTTTTTTTGGAAAGTAGGGGACAACATGTAGAAATTGGTGGAATAACTTCTAACAACATGCCTATGACAAGTGATAAATATGTGGTGGAAAGTGATAATGTGCTAACATCATAGTGAGTGACACATATAGTACTAACTACATTTCAAGCATGTACTTACTCACATGGTTGTGTGAACAATATCACATTTAATGACAATACATTTGGTTATTATGAAAATATAGTGGGTAGATGTGATGCTAGGATAGCATGGAGTAGAACTAGTGAAGTACAATGTCACATGAAAAATACACACATTAAATATCCTAATATTCTTGAGCCACAATCACTAGTGCTTCTTTATAGATTCGTGCTTGTGACTAATGGTGGTGGTGTTGGTCAATACAAAGAATGGGATGGTATTACTCGAGAGATTGAATACAATTGTCCATTGGCTTGGTATTCTCTCAAACTATGAGTACATGAACACACAGGTTTAATGGGTGGCAAGGAAGGAGTTTGTTGACACATTGTTTTTATAAGAAAATATGGGTGTCAAGTTTATCTCGGGGAAAGAAAACCATAGATAGGAAGCTTGGGGATATCCTTCAAATTTTAATTCTGAAAGTTGTTGGATGGGATTGCAATTCTTTAGGATCTTATCATTCATAATTTATAAATAATTTGGTTTTTCTCTACATGGAAGTAGGTATTTGAAAACATCATGTAGTGAAGAAGAAAATTGGAGGGCATCTATAATGTACAACTCTTAAATTAGAGTGATATGGGCCAGAAATTATTTTGATTTTATTTGATATTTTTTTGAATTGGGGAAATTCAGAACAAGTAAAAAAGGTTATAGGTGAGTTATGTTTTTCCTTTTCTTGCTTAGTTTATTTTGTTTGATGTAACCCACTCATGTTTTGGATATATAATTAACTGGGTGTTCATCTACACCTTTCAGTCTAATATACAACATGAATGAGAATGTTTCACTTTGGAATTTTTAGCAATGTTGTAAATTTACTACTTGAAAATGATTGAGATTCATATTTTATTTATTTCTTTCAAATTTTGCATGGGTTTTCTTTCAACCACCAAGAAAACTGAAATGTAAGTGTTCCTAGTATTGCTACTCTTTTGGTGCAAGAATGATCTAATATTTTGGTTTTAATATTTTTCATTATGTTTATTGGTATTATCCCCCTTGTGATGTTGCTTTTTCCATATTTCTATGTTTTCTTTTACATTAGTTATTTCCATTCCATTTATTCTTGCTCTCATGCATTTGCTTCTATTATTTTCCATTTCTTCCCACTATTTTATTATTTTTATTAGCATATGACTCTCACCTGTCTCTTTCATTAATTTAGTTACTTCACATAAATTAAGTAGCCACAAATCATAAGACCAAGTTCTTCAAATGAGAAATAGACAATGTTTGTTTTGAATACTAATGTAACTTTATTATCTATGGATTGAGTATCAAAACCAAAGGGATTAATTTTACTTTAACATGTCATCATTTATATTAATTATATTAAAAATCATATTGCTTCCTTAGAGTTGCTTAGAAATTATCTAGAGTGAGATCTCATAGCAACATTCACATGGGAAGTGATTGTAGCAGGGCAAACATTAGAAGTGATATGGGTGATTTGCTAAGATTACATTTTCTTGCATATTTTTACCCATAAAATTATAAATTAAATTTATTACAGAAATTTTTTTTAATCTAAAATATTATTATTTCTTGAAATTCCCTTTGGAGGATCCTCACATGGAAGTGATGAAAATATTTAGATATCACCTTTGGTGTATTTTCCTAGTTGTTTGAAGTCAAATTATTAGTAGTGTTGCCATTTTTTCTTCAAAAGAAAACCTTGTTGGGAAACGGCTGATGCTCCTCACACTCATGGATGGTACCAAAAGCATCCCGTATTATTCATTATAATTCCTAACCTCATAGGGAATAAAGTGAGGAATGCAACAAAGGGTGAGTTCAAACAAGTGTTCATTAACATGCAAGAAAGCAATCATTTAGGAAATTCTTCTTGTCAAATTAGTGGCTAAATTCGTAATTGCACAAAACAAGATGGCTCATCATAGCTCTTTATTGATTGCCACCCTATCTCCTTGGGTGGCTTGAGTAATATCATGGGATCTTAAGAAGTGTTGGCTTTGTCTCGGGGTGGTGGTATTTTTGAAATCACCAAAGGTAATGCAAGGGAGTTTTTTCATTGACTATACAACAAAGGATATATTCAATGCAACCATGTGACCAACTTTGTTAATGATTATTATCTTTGTCAAACATTCCTTCAAAATCAGTGCTTACATAGATAGCCTAACCCATGCCATGTTGTTGTGACTATGCTTTGGACAAAGTTGAAATTGATTCAATGGGAACTATTTCATTGTGTAATTTAGGAGTTGTCATAGCTGATGAAGGTTCCTCTCATTTACTTCTATCTAATTTTTCAATGAAAATTTTGCAACCTCTATCACTTTACAAATCTGCGTGCCACACATTTTAAAATTATATTCTTTGTGGCAATTTCAAATTTTTATACTCCTTTTTATTAAATGCCATGCAACTTGGAAATTAACACTTCATGAGTTGTTTACCTTTCGAACTTGTACTTTTCATTCTAATGAGGACAAGGGTTTGCTTGATCGATGTTACTTTCCCCTTCTAACAAGGAAAACATTAAGTGCTCAAGCGATTTTGGTATTCTAAAATGGGAATTAGGAATCTTTCTGCTTAATAAAGTCCTAGTTAATGAGATCCAAATTTACAGGGCCCTTTTAAAGGAACCAACTATTTTTATTTATATGTGAATTTTCTAATTAATCTTATGCAATAAATAAATACATGTACAGAATTTAACCTTAACCTCCATGTTTAGTTAGTATTGATAGATATCATTGTTTATTCATTTTAAACATCTTAAGCATGAGTGAGCTTAGAAATTACTTTTTGATGTGGGTGACTTTTAAAAACAATATAACACCAGAATCAGGTACAATACTACTAGAAATAAAGTATACTCTACTAGAAAGAAAGTGGGACACCATCCCTAAAAGCATTTGGAGGGTTCTAATTCCCACTTTCCAAAAAGATAATCAATTTTATTACTAATTATAATGTAAAATTGTTCTTTTGAAAATAAATATAATGTAATATATTCATGTTTGTTAAAATTACAAAATTGATAACCAATTTCCATTGAATAATAATTAAAAACCTTATAATATGAACACAAATATAAAATTAAAAATTAAATTGTTGAAATATACCCATCCTATATTTACTAAAATATAAGAAGAAACAAATTACACCAAAGCTATTATTACCTTTTTGATAAAGCCATAATTTTAACATTATTAAATTTAAAAAAAACAATGATTTTTCATATAAGACATTATATTATAATTATGCATTGAAATATAACTCTAATTCCAACACCACATTTGTCATAAATAGAATTGGAAATTATGCCACTACTTTCGACATTACACTTGTCATGTAGAAACATGTGCTAATCATTAAAAGTTTCCATAAGTTTCAAAATAATATAACATGTAAGAGATCAAATTTTATTACACTCTTAGAAATTATACTACTAGAGAGAAATTGGACAACACTAAAAGAAGCATTTGGGTTCTAATTCCCCTTTCAAAGAAAGATAACCAGTTTTATTATAATTATAATTATAATGTAAAAAATTATTCTTTTTGAAAATAAATATATTAATATATTCATGTTTATTGTAAAAAAAAAAAAAAAAAAAAAAAAAAAAAAAAAAAAAAAAAAAAAAAAAAAAAAAAAAAAAAAAATATGAAAATTAAAAATTAAATTATTTTGAGGGAAATATGCCATCACTATGTTATGAATATGAAAAACAAATTGCAAAGAAACTTTACCTTTTGATGAAGCCATAATTTTAACATTGGTAAATTTAAAAAAAAATGATTTTTTCCTTTATAAGACATTATATTATAATTATGCATTGAAATATAACTCTAATTCCAACACCACATTTGTCATTAAAATAAATTGAAGTATACCTCTACTTTCGACATTACACTCGTCATAAAAATATGTGAACTAATCATTAAAAAAGTTTCCATAACATTTACCTTCACAACAACAAAATTGTTATCAATTGTATTCCTCTATAATGGGTGTAGAATCTCCTAGGACTTGGATGGAGAAATTTCTAGTTTTGATCATGTTATCAACATATAAAAATACAATGAAAATCTTTGTTTCAAGATTTAGCGCGGGACTAAAGCAATGTAGAGACACAATGTGATTTGGAGGAACGGGCTATATCTGGCAGAGAAAGGGAAAATATAGCGGAGGCACAAAAATGATGGGGCCCAAGAGCCATAGATCTTGAAGCGGTCCAGACCAACGACCTAAACACATATCGGGCATCAAATTGGCATAAGGATAGTGACCCACAAGGCCGGACTGAGGGGAAAATTGATGCGGATGTGTGTTTAGGCAGAAATGAGAGCAAAGATACTCAGCAAATGAAATGTGGGGGAGATATCCTTGGATGTTTAATATTATAACATAAAATGTATCAGTGCAACCATAAACAAGGATATATAGTAATACACAATTTTATTAATGAAAGAAATGTATAGAGACTATAAAAATATGGAGTGAAAGACTCACTACAATGATGGAAACTTAACTCTCAGAAGAGATGTGACGACAACACAAATTCGCAAGAAGAAGGTTACAAAGAGGCTATGAAGGAATTTTTTACAATAAGAAGGAATTTCAAAATCCCTCGACATACAAAACTAACCCTAGGTGAAAGGCCAAATGTCATGTGGGCCCGTTTGGGTAGTTTGTACATCAACTTTCTAGATTAAGTAATTTTTAAATGCACGATCTACATTTTAGGTGTATGATAGCCGTTGGAAAGGTATCATCTGAGAGATTCATTTTAGGCACAATATTGAAGGAAGTTTTATATTGCAAACCTGTCTTCCCAAAAATAATCTTTAGGGCCTCAAATGTGTCCCCAAAAGTTAAAAGCTACTAAAAATAATAAATTACCAAATTGTGGAAAACTATTTTTGAGCCGGTTAAGGAAGGAGTGGGTGACCACCGATACCCACCTAGATAAATACACCCTCCTTAGGAAATGGTGCCATTAAGAGTTGAGTGCAGGGGAGAACAAAAATGTTTGTTGAATCTGGATCTTGATGAATTGCTTGCCTTTGCTGAGAGCGTCCATCTTTACACTTAGTTTGTGGAAGTTTGTCAAGGACCTGTTGAGGATGAGTTTGTTCAACAAGATTCGAGGAGGGCAGTGTGTAGAAGGAACCTTTATGATTTGTTGCAACCTTTGGACCTAATTTTGTTGTTGGATAGAAGGTGCTTGTGTGGCAGGAGTTAGTGGTTGTGGTGTCCTTCTATTCCCCTTTTGAATAGGTTGTGAAGAAACTGAATTTTGATGTCGATTACTACCTTGACGATTTTGGTGGAACAATAGTTGGAACTACCTATGGTATCTGGTAGCGTTGTTTTCTTAGAGTAACAATGAAACTACAAAATTGAGACTCATAAACAACATGGTGCCTCCACATATATGGTTGTCCCAAGAGAACATCCACAGGACATCAGTGGGGAAACATCACATAATACCTCATCCCTTCAAGGGTTGGATTTCATATGAAGGTCACCTTTGTTGGTTGACACAGAATATCTGGAGTCCTTGGCGGAAACCACCTATATTGTATGGTTCTTGGGTTGGCATTGTGACAATCCGATTTATTTGAAAACCCTCTGTTGAGATGGTTCTTTTGGATTCCACTATCAACAATAAAATGTAGTGGGGTCCCCTTCACCCTACATTTGTGAATGAAATGAATTACTTCCCCTCTTTAGGATCTGTTATTTCTTGTAGTTGAATTGTTGTGGTCACGACTGGCATGAGGTCTCGTCAATGATGTGTCTTTTACCATTATTTTCAAAGATAGATTCATCGGGGTTTGACTCCTTGTCTTTGATCTCGACCACCGATGATGTTTTTGAGAGACATTCATAATGATGTGCAGAGGATTTTGCATGGTGATCGCGCTTTCATTTTAATTAATCCTTCTTTATCTTGAATGACCCTTCTTTTCTATGGCTTGGGTGGTTTGAGACTGTTTGCTAGGGTTGTCTTTTTCATACTTTAGTTGTTTTGTGGATTCAGAAGACCCAAAATAACATTTGTTCAAGTGCTTAAATTTCTTCTTGATTTTAAAGCATATCGATAAGCAGCACAGACTGATGAGATGTCCAGAAAAAATCCATTAGTTGAATGTATCGTGTGTGAGCCACGGTATTTTAGAACCAAATGGTGTTTGGAGTCTTTGATACCCATCTTTAAGCGCGATGTATGGAATATGTTGGTGTATTTTGGCACCATATGGTCTCTCTCCTTATGCATAGTCGTCAATCTTGTGTACTGGTAATCATAGTTTCCCACAAGTTAATATTGCTCTTTGATTGCATCCGTAAAACAATCCCAAGTGGGCTCAGCCACAAATATTCTAGACTCCTCTGTTGAAATTTGCTCCTAGTAAGTTTCCCACCAATGTTTGATGAGGGGGAGATTTAAGGCGTGTGAAGGTGATCTTTTATCTATAGGAAAAATTATGAGCAGGAGATAACCTTCTGTGATTTAACCATTTGTCTCCCGACTGCATATATTTTTCAAATATAGGAATATCAAATTAACTTGTATCTTGAAAGGAAGGAGTTAGCACAAGGGAATGGTTTTGCTTGATGAATATGAGCATGTTTCTATTGGTAGGCATTTGAAGGTGTGGGAAAATTCTCCATCATTACTTCCCTCTCTATCGTCTAGGATCTTTCTCAAGCAATGGTAGTGAGGATCATCTACTCCATGGTTTTTATTTTCTTAGCCATTGAGAGGGGTTTCTTGGGTGTGAAAGAGTGATTTTCTTCAAGACCCTAAATTTATATACCGGACTATAAATTAGGACATGCGAAAAATGATCAAAGAATCGTACTCACATTACCTGTGATCTAGATTATTTTTGGTAGGAAATGAGAGGGGAGATATAATAAATAAATCTCGTGAAGTCTCGCAAATATTCAATAAAATAACATAAAAATGTATGATATATGAGACCATAAACACATATATCTGTTTGATACATGATTTCTATTAATGAAATGATGTATGAGACTATAAAATATAGAGTGAAAGACTACGTTAGAATGGTGGCGGCTTATCTATGAAGGGTTGACAACTACTTGCATTCACAAGAAGATGATTACAATGAGGATCTGAAGAATTTTAAAAATAAGAAATAATTCAAATCCATCGACATACAAAAAACAACCCTAGAAGTGCCACAAAAAGTCCCAATACGAATTTGGATTTGGTGGATAGCAGGCATAAACTTCCAACTTTTGCATATGATCTTAGTTTTAGTACATTATGATATCCGGTTGGAAGGTATAAAATGGGGAAATTCATTTTAAATTGAAAATACGAAGGAACTGTGAAAACCTGTTTTCCCGCAAACCAAAATAAAAAAATAAAAAAATAAACATCTTTTAGAGACCCTCAAAATGGAAGTTAAAGCGCTAAAAATAGTAAATTACAAAGTACTTTAAGCTGTTTTTAGACAGGACTGGAAAAGGTTAATTGTGATATCCACCTAGATAAAAATATTTCATGGTTTCATTTTGCATCGCGGTGCTTCCCTCGAGGAGGAATTTTGCTCCAGTTGGCAGGTTATTCAAAACCACTTTTTCCAATCCCCAATATCAAAAGTTGTAAAGACCTAGGGACCGTATATTTTGGGGTGGCACAGATCAATGTCTGTTACATATCAAGCAAAAGTATTGGTGAGGATATGGTACAGGGGTGTTCTAGGAAAATACCGGTTTCAAAAACTGGACCATGACACCCCTAAAGCATATCAAGGGAAAAGAAGGGGAGGGTAAAGGTTCTCAACCACACCACGATGTCACATGTTGAAAAATAATTTGATATGTGTCACTTCCATAAATCATGTATGAAAGGGGAAGAACTAGAAACTTATCTAGTCACATCAGTACCCTTTCTCAGGTACATTACATTGTGCAGCTTCAGTGAGAGCCACTAGAAGGATGGTCCAAAGGTTCATCATTTCAAGCTGACAACCAAGTATGATGAATTAAGTATCTCCGGACAATTATTGTCATCAAAATATATGATTAAACACTTTCATTGACCATTATCTTGAAAACTATAAATAAATTTATCATGTTTTGGTGCAATCGACATTTCATTCTGAATGAAGTAATTATAAAGATTAGGGAGACAAGTTTGAGGTTTTTTCTACAAAATGGGGAAAATAGATAAAGCTAGTGAAAATTCCCCTAGTGAACCACAATTTTCGATTAATATGACAAATTCATCCATGAGTAAGATAGAAAGGTCAATTGCATGGATATTAACAACAAAATTCCATCACGGATCCACGCTCTGGAACTAGAACCATATAAATCCCATCATGAGAGTTTAATCATTAATAGTGATAGGAGACGGTGAAGAGGAGGATGGAACAAATGGCCGGAAACAGTGATTAGAGATGAGGAGGTCGAGAGTGTCTAGGAAAACTAACTATTCTTTAGAGAACTTAACCAAACCGGTTAAGTTCTCTAAAGGAGGAAATTTCCAAGCCAAAATAGGTTCTAAAGAAAAATTGAGTACACTTTAGAAATTTTTGAACATGTGGCATTCAATGAGAAAACCTAGGATATGCTAGCCCATTTATAACAGTCCTTATAAATTAAGAGAACAATCTCTATGCATTACCCCTTATTATAACCAGTGTATATCTCTCATCAAGGTGTGGGAATTTTAATGCATTATTGAATCCCACCCCCCTTAAATCCTCTTAATGTATGTATTGGGGAATAAAGAAGCATGGAGAGAAAAGGAGGTTCCATTTGAGAAGGTACTTTGTAAAATTTTTAGACTTAAATGAATATACAAATGTGAAGTGAATTTTTTGAACTATTTATGAAAAGATTCTAATTAGATGTGATATGCATTGTTCATTTTAATCCATAGCTAAATGGCACCTTCATTTCTTGACCATTTCATGAAAACCCCAAACAAAGGCAAAATCAGCCAGCGATTTCAAAATGTATCAAGTGGCAGGAGAGACATCTATATGAGGTTAGCAGGTAGGCTAGTGCCTCAGTTCTAAAGATGGTTGAAACAGTTGACTCTGTCGTTTTTCTATTCAGCAGGACAAAATTTACAGAGTTCTAACAAAGCGTAAATTTTCAACTGGCTAAAACTCAACACATTTACAGGGATTTTAACAAGGATGCGGAGCTGTTTTCCAAGGAATCTCTAATTTTGGATGGGAATGCACTATATTTTGCGGGGGGTTAATGTAGATGGACCATAAATTTTTTAAAGACTTCTTATTTTATAAAATTTGATTTACAGGGTTATTCGTTTTTTTTGGTCCCCGTTTATTGTACACGAAGAAAATTAGAAGACTTATATATGTAAGATATTTTTGTGACTTTGGGAGATTGTAAATAGATTGTAAATAAGTTCTATTTTTAGGAGTGTTGGCAACATTGTTTTCATAAGATATTTAGGTAAAAGAACATTTGTACACTAATATAAGACTTTTTCTTATTGAAAAAAATATCTTATTACTTTAGGTGTGTTTCTTACTCTCAAATATTTAAAACAATAGGTATGAACAAAACTTATAGAAATTAATCACATACAAAATATTAAATTAAAATGGTAGCAAAAATGAGAAGAATCAATATAGAACAAATTTGTGCAATTATTATGAAGCACAACTCAGATTAGAACCATCATATAGGGATAAGAAATAGAGAAAGAAGGAATGATGGTTGAAAGGAAAGGGAAAGGGATAAAGAAATAACAGAAAGGAATGATCGTTGAAAGGAAAGGAATCCAGTTTCCAGGTCTTCTCTCAAACTAGGGGTTCATGGGGATTTTGAGATCAAATAAAGGGAAATAATAATAAATGTACCTGTAATTGAAGCCCCGTGATTATTGAGAGAGGGCATTGATCTCCATGTTGAACAACTCTGGTACATCCTCAATTTCTTGGATGTTAATTTTCTCCAAATGTTGATCTAAATCTAGATGCCCCCAGTCTAGACCATCTTCCTCCTCTATCAAAAACAGACATGACACACACATCCAACCACACACAGACTCAGAGACAAAACCCCATGGAGAATCATACACCCAATCATAAAGGCACATCATACCATGGATAGAGGAGGAAGGAGGACATAAGTGCTTAAATTGTTTCATAATAGAGATATATGTATCCTTCCTTTCAACGGATAGATGATTTCTACCTTTTCCACCCTCTCTTGAAATATCTATTAGTAGATATGACAAATTTCTTCTCTCCCTTCAATGAATTACAACTTCCTCAAATCTCCACCACTCTAACGAAAAGATAAATGCAAAAATTAGATGAGTCTAACAAAAGGGTAAATTCAAACATAGATAGAATGTAAGTTCTAATAGAAGTATTAATCCAAAAAGAAGATGAGTTAGCTGGTAAATCCAAAATAGGGCTTTCATGCATTTTTTTCGCACTACTCTAAATATTCTATGAAATGATTATTTTTCAACAATATTTTCTTGACAAATTTGTCCGAAATCTAGAAACCATTTCATAGAACAGTTAGACATTTCCCTTTTCTTTATGATTTTTTTTTTTTTATGATTTATATTCATGCTTTTTGCCAAGTGTTTAGCCCTGATTTGT
>SNQJ01S0174796.1:14349-34537 GCA_010110895.2 Picea sitchensis | reverse complement strand
GGCAACCCAAGTAAGTCTAGAGTAATCATCGATAATCAACATGAAGTAGTTTTCTTTCCCTGTGCCTTCCTGTCTTGATGGTCCACATAAATCCATATGAAATAGTTGGAGTGGTTTCTCTGTTGAAGTAAAACTTTTGGACTTAAACTGTGTCCTGTCTAGCTTTCCTACTTGACAGGGTTTACACATTGAATCTTGGGGCTTTGATATTCTCAAAATATCTTTTACTAGATTGAGATTTCTGAGTTTGATTAGGTGGTCAAAGTTTAGATGTCCAAGTCTCCTATGCCACAACCATCTTTCATCATTTTTTCTTAGATGACATTCTTCTCTATTTTCTTTCAGCACATATACATTATTTTTTGTCCCTATGCCTTTGGCCACCACTTGACCTGAGTTTACAGACTTTATCTTGTAGTCCTTGGATGTGAACACAACTTCACATCCTTTGTCACACATTTGACTTACACTGAGCAAATTATGTTTCAGCCCATCTACAAGTAGAACATCTTGGGCTTTTCCTATTCCATTACTTAAACTCACCATCCCTTTACCCTTTATTTTACCTGAAGCATCATTTGCAAAGGTTACGTTTCCTAATTTTCTTTCACTAAGGGATAGAAACTTACTTTTGTCTCCCGTCATATGTTTGGAGAATCCACTCTCTATATACCAAGGGTTCATTTTTCTTTGGGCTGACAACACTAATCCACACTTGTCACTTTCTTTCTTCTTCCAAAACTTGACATTTTCAACAGGGGAATTCAAATCTGGTTCATAGTTCTTTAATCAAGAGTCAAAAAATTTATGTCCATAGTTATGACAGATGTAGCATTCAATATCATTGTTCAATAGATCAAAATTATTGTTGCAACATTGTCTACTCATTGACTGTTGATTATTTCTTGACCTCCTTAGTTGCATGTCCCTAGACTTAATTTGGCAATTTGCAATCTGTGAAGGTTTTTTATTTGGTTGTATCATTCTCTGTTGTGGAAAGTATTTATTCCTTTGAAATATTAATTTATCATGTCTAAGTCTTAAGGAACAATTTGTAGCTTTGTGACCAAAGTTAGAACAGTAGAAGCAATAGCCATAGAAAAATTCTTTGTACTTGGAAAATGGTTGTCTTCTTTGATCAAATCAATTTCTTCCATGCTAATAACGTCTTTCACCAGGGAGTGCACTATTTATTTGTTCTACAAATTCAGTCCTGGCACCTTTTTCCTTACTAGTCCTGGGAAGTTGATTGTCTTCCTTTGTTTTTGCAGGTTTGTTGTTGTCATTGGTTGTACATTTGACAAACTTGATGGGTTCTTCATCTCTTGGCTTCCCACTACTTGATCCCTCTTCATAACCCAAACCAGTTTTTAGCTTTGAATTCCTTTACTGATTCAAAATGGTGGCTAATCCTTCTGAGGCTCTGATACTTGACAGATTCTGATTATACAAGGCTTGAAACTTCTCCATCTCTTTCCTAGTTTTCACTACTTCTTTTTCTAATGCTTCACATCTTGCCTTCATTTCTGATAACTATCATTTTAGAATATATTCGATTTTCTTTGCCTCTTCTAATTATACTTTTAGTAGGACAAGGTCTTCATCAGGTTCTTTACTATCTTTCTTGAACTGTATCAACAATTGTCTTTGCTTTCTGTTCTTGATTCTTAGTCTGTCAATCTCTTCTAGTGCACTGATCAGTTCTCCTTCCATGTCAACCACAACTTCTTCTTTATTAACATCACTCCCTGTGTTGTTATTATCATAGTCCTCTTTGGCCATAAGTATGAATTCATTTATTTTATCTTCAATAGATGAATCATTTTCTTCATCATCTGAAGGATCATCATCATTGTTTACGCAAAGACTTTTCTTCTTAAAGTTATTCTCTTTAAGGAAATTTATGTGTTTGTACTTCTCCTCATCATCACATGTCTGATCCTTTCCTTTGTGGGGACATTTATTTGCAAAATGACCTATCCTACTATAGTTGAAGCATTTGAAAGGTAGTTTACCTTTGTATTTTCCTGATCCCTTCTTTATTCTCTTCACAAATTTTGCTTCAATTTCATCGGGCTCAGAATCCTCATTCTTTTCTGCCTTAAATGATGCTTCTTTGGAGGTGGGTTTATCTTTAACTATTCTCATTTCATATGTAGTCAATGTTACTAGAAGTTGATCAAACTCCAAGGTTTTTAGATCATTTAGTTCTTCTATAGTAGAGACCTTCGGATTGAACCTATCTGGGAGAGATCTTATGATTTTCTGAACTAAAGGAGGTTCCTTAATTGTTTCACCAAGTGTTTTCATTGCATTTACCATTTTTTCTACTCTCAGAAAGTATTTTCCAACAATTTCATCTTCTTTCATCTTCAGCTATTCAAACTGCATTATGTAGGTTTGAAGCTTGGCATCCTTTACCTTCTCATTACCTTCATAACTGTTAATGAGTTTGCCCCACATTTCTTTGGCAATTCCTAGATGCATAACTTTTACGAATTCTGCTTCTACAAGCCCACTCAAGATAGCATTCATAGCCTTAGCATTGAAGATAAATTCTAGTTTGTCATCCTTATTAGATAGTACAACTAGATTTACATAACCAGTATCTACCACATCCCAAACATCTGCACCTAAATCCATTATGTAGGTTCTCATTCTAACTTTCCAGAAGGCAAAGTTTGTTCCATTGAACAAAGGGGCCTTACTGGTTGAATTTCCTTCATGGCTTGACATGTTTAAGCTCTAGGATCTACCTTTAGATAAAAGGGGCTGGCTCTAATACCAATTATTGGACAACTGAGAGGGGGGGTGAATCGGTTGTTTACCGAGCTTGAACAATTATACTTATTTTTAATTATTTACAAAGAACTCAATGACAATCACAATGATGCAGGGAAATAAGCAATAGCATATTCAGCATCAGTCATACATATGAGATACACAGAGACTGATTTTCTTGAGGAAACCCATACAGGGTAAAAAACTCTTCTTCTTTATATGATAAGTAATATTTACATTCTTTACATTATCATACATATCAGCACCAACTCATAATGAGGCTGTAACCTCTATTTTGAAAGTTTCTACTTGCTGAGAGAACCAACTCTCTGTTTTCTCTAGCACCTACTATAAGGAAGCACCAACTCCCTGGTTTCTCTAGCACCAACTTGAAGGAAGCACCAACTCCCTGGTTTCTCTAGCACCAACTAGAAGGAAGCTACAAATCCCTGTGTTCAAGCATTCCCTTGAACCTCTAAGGAAACCAGTCCTCCCTAGCACCTCCCTACCACTCTGGTTTATGAATATGAATTACTAAAACTTATTATAGTGATATAGTGTTCAACAACAACTTACCAGTCTCACCATTGTTTTGTAAGATTTTGCTGCTCGGTCTTCCTCACTTTCTTCTTGCATGCATCCACTTTACTTCTCTGTTCTTCTGCCTCTTATTCTTTCTGCGCCATTCCCATTCAATGCACCTTTTGTCTTCTATCCATTTCAGCTGTTGCACTCCCCTTACTTCTTCACACATGCATTACTTACCCTCAGCAACAACAACCACCATATCTTCTTTCTTCTGCCTTCTTATAGTCTCTGTACACATTCTTTTGTCTATGTGGAATGCTTCTGCATCCTCTTCATGTCAAGTGCTCTGCCTGTTCATCATAACAACTCTTCATCTTCTCTAGATGTTAAACCCACGCTTCCAGCATCACTAGGTGTTACGCTGAGATTCCTCAGCCTCTCTGGCAGATGTGACTAGTCGTCTTCTTTGGCACAGTCGAGATTAACTTCTCTGTTGTAGCCATAGGCTTCAATGCTCTTCCACCTGTCAATCGCCTCTATGGCCAATCCTCATTCCAATGGAAGGTTCCTTTAGACTCTTCCTCTCCTCTGACAGTTACATAGAATTATTTAGCACACCTCTGGCAGAAACCATCAGTAATTTTCTTGCAGTTACAGTGCGAACCTTGAAATAGAGCCCATCTATGCTAGCTCCTTCCTCTTACATGACCACCTCCGGTAACCACCAGCTACATAGACATTTCATCATTTCGGTATTTCAACATTTGATAATTCGACATTCATGTGACCAAGTGTCTCAACACTCCCAATCGCGATCCCCAAAACTCCAAAAAGGGTCTTGTTTGCACTACCTCCTTCCCCCATATTCCATCGATGTGACCACAGGCGGTGACCATCGGTTAGTTCAAAACTGCATTTCGCAATTTCACATTCCGGGGATTCTCCAGTCAGTCCCTTGAATCCTCCAACTCTCAATCCCCGAAATGGTGTTTAGCATGGACTAGATCCTTCCTCAATATGACCATGGCCAAGACCAAGTGATTTTCACGATTTTGCATTTCGACACTTCGGTGTTCCTGTGGTGAAGTGTTCTTGATACCTCCAAGTTCTGGTATCTGAAACTTTGAAATGGACTCGGATCAATGGTTTGGTACTCCAACATTTCTAATTTCGGAGAATCACATTTCACGACTTTGGGTTTCACAATTTTGGGACTCCAGAGATGAAGAGTCTTCACTCTTGACTCCTCGAACTCCCAGTATCCGAAACTACGGTATGGAGTCTTTATGATTTCGTGACTTCGGGTTTTGTGATTTCAGGACTCCTGTGATGCAGTGTTTTGACTCTTGACCTCTAAACCTCCCGATATCTGAAACTCCGATGTGGAGTCTTTTATCATTTCACGACTTCAGGTTTCGCGACTTCGGGACTCTTTATGATGAGAGTCTTTGTCATTTCCATCTCCCGGTATCCAAAATCCTGATATCCAATACTTCGAAATGGACTCGGATCAATGGTCCATGATCTCCTCGAACCAACGATTCAGATCATTTCGCCATTTCGCATTTCGCGGTTTTGACACTCATGTTGATGAGAGTTTCTGACATCTCCATCTCTCGATAACCGAAATCCCGATATTCAATACTCTAAGTGGTGCACCTGTTTCGGGTTTTTGGGATTTTTCATTTCAGCACTTCAGGGCTCCTAATGACGAGATTTTATGACATATCCATCTCTCAATAACCGAAATCCCAATATTCAATACTCCAAGTGGTGCGCCTGTTTTGGGTTTTCAAGATTTCACATTTCAACACTTTGGGACTCGTGATGATGAGAGTCTTGACTCTTGACTTATCCATCTCCCGGTAACCAAAAATATGAAATGGAGTCTTTGTTGAGGTGCTTAGTTTGGATTTTTCAGGGTTTCTCATGTCACCTTGCTTGTTAAAGAGCATGAAGGTTCTCTTGGATCCAACGCCGGTCAGACCTCTGGCTCAGATCTGACGTTCATCGAGAATTCTCCGGAATCCAATGTTGCATACTCTGATCTTGCCATCAATGACAATCTCACCTGCCTGAAAACTTGCCAACACCTAATAGACCAAATCACTAAATAATAATGTCCCTAATGCTTGAGACTAAGAAATAAAGAAATTATATTGATGTCCATAATATATCAACAACACCAAGAAAATCTACACAAAATTAAGTAAGAACTACAACTTATAGTTTCGTTCTTTTCATCGATTTGGTCACATGTAATTAATGATGCATCACGCACTCGCAAGCACGTCCGCTCACAGAATATTTCCTTCTTTCACGGCCCGAAGAGATCTAACACTCTTCTATTTCGCTATCGGGAAATTTGCACCCACAGAACTCTTCCCGCGATCCCCTCTCTTTACTTATTGTGGGATCGGACTTCACAGCTCGGCGAATCCTAAGGTCGAGTGTTGGTTTCAAAAATCACTGAAACCCGACAACAGTCAACGTTGACTGTTTACCCCTTCCTATCAGGATTTTCCCTATCGCAATTTCGGCACTCGCGATGTCAAGTAACTCAGATTTACAACTCCCGAACCCCTATATACCGATACCCCGACACATGTGCGAGTTGATTATTCAACGATCCTTCATTCCATTGGCATTTCAGAGTTCACAATATCGTGAATCCTAAATCTATTGTTTCGGGACTTCTCACTGTGAAACCCCGATAAGGTGTGCCACCTGTCCACCTACCGACTTTTGTGGCCCCACACTGTTCCCTTAGCCATCGGGTAATCGTGTTTCACGATTTCGCAATTCTTGCTGCTATATCCACAGGACTTCAACCCACGAAACTGCGATGCAGGAATCGATGCGTAAATCCAACGTTCCTCATGACTTGGATCTACGGTCCTACCCTCCTGAGATTTAAACTCGTTGGGAATACTCGCGTATCTCCCCTGCTTCTCCGTGAGATCCAAAGGCTCACGGAAGTTCATGAATTCTCCTCGGAGAACTCCAACCATCCGTCCTTCCTTGGCGATTCCTGCGAATGACCAAGTGTTCCTCCGCGGAACTCGTCCCCCTACGTGCAAACTTGCAATGCCTGTTTAAACACTTCTCAGCACAAGCTCCTTGTGCTTCTCTTGGCGATTACTCGAAGGTTCTATACCTTTTGAACTTTTCCACGGATTCAAGTTCTCTGAAAGAAACCTCTTGCTCGCACTCCTTACGACAACCTTAAAACACTTTCAAGTGCTTGAATACTTCGACTCTACGCACACCTGCAACAACAGTCTCTCGACGCTTCACTCAGGTTCGCAACCCAGAGTCTTCTCACAGCCTGCGCACTCCTTGATCGGCTCCTGTGTCCAACTTCCCTTCTGAGATAAATGAGAACAAGAAACCATATCTGAACCCTTTGTCAATGCACTCCTTGTGGACACTTCAACTACACTCCTTGCAGGAACCTTTGGCTCAAATAGAGAAACAATTGAAGCTCATTCCCATTCCCTTCAGACTTCAAACTCAAACATGAAATCATATACACAGCATATAAAGCAAATGTATGATAGGAAGCAAACATTCATGAGCATATCATTCAACATCAATACATAGAGAACAACACAAAACCATGAATTTGAATCAATCTCTTTCTATTAATCCAAATGTCTGTACATGGGTGTTCTTACACAGCTCTCTGCATGCTCTTGCTCCTATGCTTCAATCTTCCATCTTATGATACAATACACAATGAGGGTGTCTATATCCCATTTCCCTCTGGTGCTCTCAAGCAGTCTAATCTAGAATTAAATTCTATCTACCTGCATTAACTACTTTAAATGCATCCTACCTACTAAGGACGAGAGCTAAAGGCTCAAGGCCCGATTACATTATACAAGTGTACTTCATCTTAATGGTTCATTTAAGATCGTGCAACAAATTCCAAGATGATTTTCAAAATTTGTGTTGGCTTGTCCAGCTGTCCTTTCATTCCACGTTGGCTCGCTTGATGTGTTGGCGATGCTCCTGCATCATACTCCCTCACTTGAAAACTTTCATGGGCTCCTGTCCATGAGCTTGTGCATGGTTTGTCCATGCTTCTGTATTTCCTCTTCAGTCTCCCAGCTGGTATCTTCAACTGGATGGCCTTTCCACTTGACCAGATACTCGAAGTATTCTTTCCGCCTGGTCTTCTTACTTATTCTTTTATCCAGTATGCACTCCATCTATGGCTTATCTTCAATTGGCATCTAATTTTTCCACTGGATCACTGGATGCTCAATCCCAGCTCCTGCTTCTCTAGCTCTATATGGGTACAAATTCGAGATATTGAATATCAAAGAAATTCCGATCCCATCGGGTAATTCAATCTTGTAAGCGTTTGCCCCAAATTTCCTCAAGACCCTGCATGGTCCAATTTTATTCATCTTCAATTTATTATACGTTCCTCTCGGGAACCTTTCTTTTCTCAAATGTGCCAGAACCAAGTCACCAACCTCAAACTGAAGTTGTCTCTTATACTGATCTACTCTGCATTTATACTCCTTTCTTGAATTCTGCAATCACTCCTTCACCTGGCTGTGAAGTTCCTTCATCGCCTCTGCGAATTCTTCTGCACTAGCGCTCCTAGTCCCAGTCTATTCTGAATCCCTCAACTCAGAAATTCCTCTCGGCTGCATGCCATCGACAACCTGGAATGGACTTTTCCCTGTGCTCCGGTTGACTGAGTCGTTTTACGCAAACTCTGCCTATGGAAATATGTTGTCCCACTGGCTGTGGTGTTCTATCACCAAGCTCCTCAGCAAGTCTCCCAGACTTCTGTTTACCACTTCTGTCTATCCATCTGTCCGAGGATGATACGCTGAACTAAATGACAAATTATTTCCTAGCTTCTTCCATAAGGTCCTCCAAAAATTCCCTATGAATTTAGTATCTCAATCCAAAATTATACTTTTTGGCAACCCATGAAGTCGAATGACCTCTTTGAAAAAAAGGTTCACGATGTGAGTCGCGTCACTGGTCTTATGACATGGAATGAAGTGTGCCGTTTTGGAAAATCTATCCACCACCATAAAGATTGAATCAACACCTCTTTGTGTTCTCGGCAACCCCAATACAAAATCCATGCTAATCGCATCCCACGACCTCTCTGGTATGGGAAATGGTTGATAGAACCCCGCATTCTACTTTCTTCCCTTAGAATGCTGGCAAATTCTACATCTGTCCATGAATCTCTTGACATCTTCTCGCATTCCCAACCAAAAATATGACTCATTTAACTTTGCGAATGTCTTGTCGTGACCAAAGTGTCTTATCAATCCTCCACTTTGTTTCTCCTTCAGCAAATTCTCCCTCATGGAGCATTTTGGAATACACAGTTGATTGCCCTTAAACAACAATCCTTCCTGGATCATGTATTTGGCCCATTGGCTTCTGTCTCTGAGAACTGGATTCTCAGCTACTTCATACGCCTCTTGAAAATCTGGATCATATGCGTACATGTCCCTGATATCATCAAAAGCCAACGTTTTGACTCTGAACTCCTGCAATAGCAAACACTTCCTGCTCAAAGCATCAGCCACCTTGTTAGCAGTACCATAAATATATTTTATCAGAAAAGTGAAATTCTGCATATACTCAACCCATTTGACATGTTTCTGGTTCAACTTTTCCTGTTGAGTCACAAACTGGAGTGCATGATTGTCACTGTATAGGACAAATTCTTTCGGGATCAAGTAATGCCTCCATTTCTTCAGTGCCTGAATGATAGCATAAAACTCTTTGTCATAAGTAGAGTATTTCACTTTCGCTTCATTCAACTTCTCGCTGAAATATGCGATTGGCCTGTCTTCTTGACTCAAGACTGCCCCAATTGCAAACCCACTTGCATCGCATTTCACTTGAAATGTCTTCTGGAAATCCGGCAACACCAAGACTAGTTGTTCCGTAGTATTCCTTTTCAACAGATTAAAACTTTTCTCAGCCTCTTCAGTCCAGTGAAAATATTTATGTCTCTTCTTCACTGTATCTATCATCACTGCACTAATTCCACTGAAATTTCTGATGAATTTTCGGTAGAAACTAGCCAATCCGTGAAAACTTCTCACCTCAAATATGTTCTTCGGTGGTGGCCAATTCTTGATCACTTCCACCTTATCTGGATCCATCCTCAACTCATTTGAAGAAATAACAAACCCCAAGTAAATGAGCACTGTCTTCATAAATGAGGACTTCTTCATATTTATCAGCAGCTTCTCCTGCTGTAGTTTCTGCATCACTGTAGCCAAATGCTTCAGATGCTCTGCCACTGATTTACTGTAAATCAATATGTCATCCAAATACACAATGACAAAATTCCCAATTAACTCTCTCAGGAATTCGTTCATCAACCTCATGAAGGTACTTGGCGCATTTGTTAAGCCAAACGACATAACAAGCCATTCATACAACCCTTCATTTGTTTTGAATGTTGTCTTCCACTCATCACCTTCTCTCATGCAGATTTGATGATAACCGCTTTTCAAATCAATCTTTGAAAAATATTTTGCTCCACTCAAGAAATCCATCAAATCATCCATCCTCAGGAATGGAAACCTGTACCTGATGGTTATCTTGTTTATCGCCCTCGAGTGAGTACACATCCTCCAGCCTCCGTCTTTCTTCAGACTGAGTATTGTTGGAACAACACATGGACTCAAGCTTTCCCTGACCAAACCTTTGTCCAACAACTCCTGGACTTGCCTCTTGACCTCCTCATTCTCTTGCCGCGTCAATCTGTACATAGATTTGTTTGGCAAACCGGCTCCTGGTATGAGGTCAATATGACGACTGACACTTCTTATCGATGGAAACGAATGAGGTAATTCGTCCACTACTATGTCAGTGAACTCTTCCAGCAGTTCCTGAATTTATTCTGGTAAATCATCCACTCTCATGCTGGTCAAAACAATCTTCGGTTTTCTAACCATAATGAACTGTGGATCTTCCTTCTTCTTAACCTCTGTAAGAAGTTCCTTCCCACTCATGAGAAGTACAGTGTTGCTTACCTCCGACTTCACTTCCTTATCTTTGATTGGAAGCAACATGTGTGTCCACCCATTCTTTTCTAGGGTGTATGTGTTCATTCTCCCATCATGAATCACATTCCTGTCATATTGCCATGGTATTCCCAACAATAGATGAAAAACATCCATAGGAATGACATCACATAAAATCTTATCATTATATCCTCCTATCTTAAATTCAACTAAACACTGTTTAGTGACAGTTACCTGATGTCCTTTTTGTAGCTACGAAACTCTGTATGGGCTTGGATGATCAATCGTCTCCAGCTCCAGCTTCTCTACCATCTCTGTATATACGGGATTATCCGTGCTACCACTGTCTACAATGACCTTGCATACCCTGTCCTTGGTCTTGCAAGAAGTCCTGAAAAGTCTGGTCCTTTGGACTGAACTTTCCACCTCCTTCTCGGGTGTCAAAAGGAATTTTCGCATCATCAGCGATCTTCTGCCTTCAACGTCTTCTGCCTCAACATACCGCCTCTATGCTTCAGCAATGTGAGCTTCTCCCCCTTCTTTCTTCTTATCTGGACACTCATAAGACTTGTGCCCATTCTTTCCACATGTGAAGCATGTGATTACTCCACCTCTTCCTCTTCCTCTACCTCTAGTACGAGGAAAAGTATTGTCGTCAGCATAATCTCCTCTCTGCTCATTATGTTGTCCTCTTTGTTCAGCGTATTTCCCTTGCTGTGAGGTTCCACCTCTCTCAATTCATGTCTAAGGCTTCTTCCAGTCGTCCTTGGGCTTCCAGGTCCTGTCCTGGGCAACTGATTTTCCTGTGGGCTGACTTCGGACTCGGCCTCTCTGACCCTATTTTCGGCTCAACTTCTCCTTCACTTTCAGAGCCATCTAATAATCATCTTCCACCATTCAGATGGTTACCATGCTCATCTCATCCTGGATATCATATCTCAGGCCATTCATATATCTGGCAACTTTTTCATCATCGCTCTCCCGATGACCTTCCCTGATGTTCAGTCTATAGAATTCCTCTGTGTATTCTTTCACTGTCATCAGCTTTTGTCTCAGGTTCTGCATCCTCCTGAACAAAGTAATTTGATAATCCCTAGGGATGAATTTCTCTTTCATCTTCGTGATGATTCGATCCTAGCTCTTGATCTTCTGCTTGCCCTTGCAACGTCTGTCATCTTGTAGTTCATCCCACCACAATGTTGCATGTCCTTTCAATCTAGTGACAACATGCTTGACCTTCTTGTCCTTGTCGACATATTCATAGTTGAAGTATGTGTCCAGAGCTCTAATCCAGTCTAGAAGCTCCTCTGCATCCAAGTTTCCCTCGTAAACTGGGATGTCCATCTTTTCTCTTACACACATCCTGGCAATATCTCTGATCAAACGCTCATTTGATGCATATTTGGCTGCAACTTACTCCTCACGTTCAACCTTGATCTCGCTTTCAGAATCCCTCAGATCCCCCGCACTGACTATGCATCTTTGCGCTATCTCCATGTCTTCAAGTCTAGCTCGAAGATCATGCATTTGTCTCTCCACAACTGGATTTGTCATCTGCCTGCCTCTTCTTCTCGGCATCTCCCTATCCTCTGGTGGATCGGGTCTCTGCATGTCCCTTATCCTTGGCGGCATGGTGAATTCTCTTTCTTCTCTGCTATAGAAAGAAAATAATATTTTTGTGCTCTGATACCACTTGGTGCAGCACGCACTCGCAAGCACGTCCTCTCACAGGATATTTTTTTCTTCCACGTCCCGAAGAGCTCTAACACTCTTCTATTTCCCTATCTAGAAATCTCCACCCACAGAACTCTTCCCACGATCCCCTCTCTTTACTTATCGGGGGATCAAACTTCGCAACTCGACGAATCCTAAGGTCGAGCGTTGGTTTCACGAATCACCGAAACCCGACAACAGTCAACGCTGACTCTTTACCCCTTCCTATCAGGATTTTCCCTATCACGATTTTGGCGCTCGCGATGTCAAGCAACTCGGATTTCTGACTCCTGAACCCGGATATATCGAAACCCTGACACACGTGCGAGTTGATTATTCAACGATCCTTCACTCCATCGGCATTTCGGAGTTTGAAATATCGTGAATCCTGATGCTATTGTTTCGGGACTTCTCACTGCAAAACCCCGATAAGGTGTGCCACCTGTCCACCTACCGACTTTTGTGGCCCCACACTGTTCCCTTAGCCATCGAGATATCGCGTTTCGCGATTTTGTGATTCTTGCTACTATATCCACAGGACTTCAACCCACGAAACCCTGATGCATGAATCCACACGTAAATCCAATGTTCCTTGTGACATGGATCTACGGTTCTACCCCTCCTGAGCTTTAAACTCATTGGAAATACTCACATATCTCCCCTGCTTCTTCGTGAGATCCAACGGCTCACGGAAGTTCACGAATTCTCCTCGAAGAACTCCAACCGTCTATCCTTCCTTGGCAATTCCTGTGAATGACCAAGTGTTCCTCCACGGAACTCGTCCCCCTACGTGCAAACTTGCAATGCTTGTTTAAACACTTCTCGACACAAGCTCCCTGCACTTCTCTTGGCGATTAATCGAAGGTTCTATACCTTCTAAACTTTTCCACAGCTTCAAGTTCTCTGAAAGAAACCTCTTGCTTGCACTCCTTGCGACAACCTTCAAACAATTTCAAGTGCTTGAATACTTCGACTCTGCACGCACCTGCAACAACAGTCTCTCGACGCTTCGCTCAGGTTTGCAACCCTGAGTCTTCTCACGGCCTGCGCACTCCTTGCCTGGCTCTTGTGTCCAACTACCCTTCTGAGATAAATGAGAACAAGCAACCCTGTCTGAACCCTTTGTCAACACACTCCTTGCGGACACTTCAACTGCACTCCTTGAAGGAACCTTTGGCTCAAATAGAGAAACAATTGAAATTCATTCCCATTCCCTTCAGACTTCAAATTCAAACATGAAATCATATACACATCATATAAAGCAAATGTATGACATGAAGCAAACATTCATGAGAATATCATTCAACATCAATACATAGAGAACAACACAAAACCATAAATTTGAATCAATCTCTTTCTATTAATCCAAATGTCTGTACATGGGTGTTCTTACACAGCTCTCTGCATGCTCTTTCTCCTATGCTTCAATCTTCCATCTTATGATACAATACACAATGAGGGTGTCTATATCCCATTTCCCTCTTGCACTCTCAAGCAGTCTAATCTAGAATTAAATTCTATCTACCTACATTAACTACTTTAAATGCCTCCTACCTACTAAGGACAAAAGCTAAAGGCTCAAGGTCCGATCACATTATACAAGTGCTCTTCATCTTAATGGTTCATTTAAGATCACGCAACAACTTCCAAGATGATTTTCAAAATTTGTGTTGGCTTGTCCAGTTGTCCTTTGGTTCCGCGTTGGCTCGCTTGATGTGTTGGTGATGCTCCTGCATCAATTAAGCTTTCCCAAAATGCAACTCTGATTATTACTCGAATACTAGTTCTTTGCTAAATACAATTTCAATTCCCAATGATCATATTTCCCCCTTCCCACCTATAAATAGGAATACAGAACACATGAATTTCTATGGATCACTCCCCTCCAAATTCTTCCTTACTACCATCTTAATATGTCAGTACAATATTTTCCATGGAACAGACAGTGGGAAATTTTTCTTCCTACACAAATACAATAAGATTATTACCCTCCTATGCAAAAATGCCTTCATATACATCTTTGTTCTAGATTTCACATTGTAAAAAATGGATGCCTAATTCATTACATAAAGTTTAAGAACTTTGTTATCAAAGGTTGACATATCCACAAACTATGCTAACTTGATGCATAGAATGAAAATGTCTTGTATGTTATTGCCATCTTCACCTCTAGATCAGAGATAGGTTCTAAAATTTATTTTGGGACTCTAAAGTGGACTGGTAGTCACTAAGATCTCTTCTTAAACATAAAACACCATGTCCATGACACAATGAAAAGACACAATGAAAATAATGGTAATGATCTTTGTCATGTGCGACACAATGAAACATGTCACAAGACTTTCAAATTTGCATATATCATGTCACAAGATTTTGGAAATTGCATCATTAAGAGTGCTGAAATTATCATTAAGTGTATAACAAAATTACATTCACAGATATATACAAGCCATAGATATAGCCTTGTGTATATTATTAGCTATATAATCTACATCTAACCGTCTTATAAAATTATTACATGACATCATGAATTTCTTTTAGTCTTCTCTTTTGCTTTCCAGTGCTAAAGCAAATCACCAATGTCCATGTCTTTGTTTATTGGGTGCTCTTCAACAGATGATGTTGTTTCATTCCTTTCATGCCAAGTACATCTAGTCTCATACCCACGATGTGGATGCTGCTGTGAGGGGCCATCACCTAAAAAAATACAAAATATTGAATTTATATGCCCAATTTGTAAATATCATTGAAGTAGTTAATTAATATTAAAAAAAACTCTGCAATGCAATTATTTACCTGGTCCTCTAGTCGGCACCGTTGAAATCGTTTCTAGCCTGTTCACTTGATATTTAGGTCAAGGATGATCATCTATGACATTATCTGCCATTGAAATGTCAAAATTTATAAGTACAAAATTATTAAGTATATGATTAATATATAGACATTTTATCGTCGTGGGCCTCATTCACAAGAGCATCTTGGGGCTATTGGGGAGCACCATGATCTTCTAGTTGTGTTTCACTATTAACACTTTGTTGTTCACTAATAATGGTAGGGTTGATAGTGTTTCTCCCCTGATTAAAACAAAGTAAGACATTAAATTATGGACGATATCAAACATTTGCGTATGTTATAAGTAATGAAAGGTTAATGTGGACTGATTTTTATTTACCTTATCTAGCAAATTGGATCTTGGGGTCTTCCCCATGCTTTTCCTTTGATCAACCACGAATTTATAAACGTACTTGTAACCAAGTTGGAGGTCTTCCTCTATGGTTCTAGTTCTGAAGTCATCACCCTGCATTGCATAAGGGTATGGTTTTTTAATGTTTTTGGCTGCAATTACCTTAAAGTTGTAAGGTGATACAATTAATATTCTTAATATGTTTGGGTACTTATGATTCATGACTGTAACCTCAAGTAGCTGCCCAGGCCTAGCTTGTGTTGGCCATGTTTGGAAATACTTGCTTTGGTTTCCTTCGAAGTGTCAGGCAACCTATCATCAAAATTTTCAAGTATGTTATATATAACCACACTTTTATTTATACCCAAAGAAACATAAAGCTAGTATTGAATTCAAAAAGTTGTAATTTACCTTGGTGTACCAGTTATTTGTTCTCCTGATTTTCTCAAAATATTCTCTTTTGCATCATCAATGATCACCTTCCACTCTCTCTCTGTAATTGAGGGAGGACACTCATACCTAGGATTTCTTGCCAAGCTTCGTCTATAAATATCCCAGGTATATTTTAAATATTCATCGGCTGCAGATGTGACCGATTTTGTATTGAACATGTCTACACCAAAGAGGCCTTCAAGATAATCCATAAGTTCCATTTTGAGGTTGGAATTCTGGCAATTCCACCTCATGCATAAGGTTGCCCCAAAAAGAGAAAAGGCCTTGCTCTCTACGTGCCTATAAAAAATGTAATTTCGTACACAAAAAAATATATGATCATTAATTTAAAATTAATAATCTAGACGATTTCTGTATGAGGACAACATTAAATGATTAAAATATGAATTAAAACTACCTGGGAGTCTTGATTTCTTTAATGGAAGTCCATTATCGTTGACCAAAAATGTACACGGAAGGGTCCCCGTGCTTGTCACTTGCCTAGCTCCAGGAAATGCATCCATATCAACCACATCACTATGATTATCATATCTGCCACCCTCTATAGACTCTGATCGAGGTGTGGATGTCTATCAGTGCATGTCATGGATCCTATCTAAATGAGGTGTGGAATATGGAGAAGTAAATAGTGCTCTGGTAGCTGTATGACCGCCCACATCATGAATCTGTAGCATCTCTGTAGTTCCACTACTACCAACCCCGAGATGAACAAGCTCCAAATATTCCTTTATAAAAAAGAAAATGTTTTTTCGTGAGATAATGTAAAAGTTAAAGAAAAAAGTATCATAATTGAACATATGAGTGCATTAAACAAAAAAATAAATAAATTATGGTTATTACCTTATATGTGTTAAGTTGTGACATAAGGAGCTTGATCCTTTCTTTGGAGTCCAGAGTTTGTTCTGGACTATCTAACAAGATAAATAGTTCCTTGTTAGCTTTAATGATTTTTTATTTATTGAGACCATCAAATCCATGAAATAATAAAACCCCTCCTCATCGGCGGAATCATGGTCCACATGGCCTACTGACTACATATAATTTCAACAAAAACAATGTTATTTCAATAAAATTATATAAGTAAATAATAAAAGCAACATAAAATGAAAGTGGAAATTGATAATCATTTACATGTTCTGCAGCTGGCCCTTTTCCACGATCATCCTGCCACATTATAATATAATTAGAACCCCCAAATATTTAAAAAATTGTTAATGATAACAAAAAACCAATGTTAACGATAATATTTACAACAATGTTAAAGATAATAAAAAAATATAATGCAATAAGTAGAGGTTTCTTAAAGAGGTGTTGCATAAGAACCTACACACTATTACTCAATGTGTCTATTTGGTTCAAATGGTAATCCGCTAATAACTCTTCCCTAAGAGCTATCTTTTTTATTGCGCATAGGACTAGTTGATTCTCTTCACGTCCCTCAAATATGCAATTCGGTTATTTGTTTGTTGTCCTGGGTTGTGTGTTGTTTATAAACCCTGTGATATTTCCGAAAACTTTAGGCCTTCCATCAATATAGATAGTCGTTCCCTTATTTTTATTCTTGTTTATTAGTTGTATATAGTTTGCGGCAAGTGCATATCTCCGCATACTTCGCATGTACCAGACCAGCTTCATCCAATTGTTATAATTGTAACACGGCCCAACATACTCCATCAATGCAGTTATTGTATTGTATTTTACAATTATTATATCCATGGAAAATAGCCTCAAGCCATGCAGGGAGGATGGTGCAAGGCGATATGTCATATTGTTGACAACGAAGTCAACATCTATAGGAGGTAGTTCCTTAGGTGCCCATTGCTTCACCAGATGCTTATACCTGAGTGGAACATCTAAGTCTCCTATTCTCTCATCATCATAAGATCATGTTCCTCCTTTGACAAGAAACAATTTCATGCGTCTACAAAATTTTATTCTGACTTTTTCACCTCTGGTCCTTGTTTTCTTATCATATCTACTAGATGCAGTCACATTTTAGGCCTCTATTTGTCCTAAGCTTTCCTCACTCGATGAAGAAATATATAACAGGTATCTTTTTGTTTGTACCTTCAGTTTCATGTGCATGTGTTGTTAGTTAGTAGTCCATCATCATATTCACGGTTCTAAATAAATTTTTTATATCATATCCATAGGAATTGAGCAGATTTTTCATTTCAAATATTTCCAATGCAAGAACTTTCTTAGAAACATGGTACCTAGACTTAAGCCTAATTCATAATATTTTAGTTTTGGATGCCTTGGTGGGCCTGGGGTTCCATGGCTTAAGTTTGTTAGACACTTGACACTTTCTAGAAGCATATTGCATCCGATTTTTGCCTGCATGAGAAATACAACCACATCCATTCTCCTGTTTCTCCATAGTAGGATGCATCAAGTCCACAAAGGTACGACTAGTCTATGATAGTTGTATATGATGTGGGCTAATGATTAAATGTCTAGTGTACTAATAAGAGCCATGTCTCGTGTACTAACACCTCCCATATAAGAAGAGCCATGTCTCATGTACTAACACCTCCCATATAAGAAGAGCTATGCATAATATTTTAGGTTTGGATGCCTTGGTGGGCCTGGGGTTCCATGGCTTAAGTTCATTACACACTTGACACTTGCTAGAAGCATATTGCATCAGATTTTTGCCTGCATGAGGAATACAATGACATCCACTCTCATTTTTATCCATCGTAGGGAGCTCAAAAATGTTGCATGGAATAACATACCAAACTATATTTCATGGATTAACACCTCTTTATCTAAGGATGATAAGAAGAGGATTTTCATTCCACAAGACAATTAGTTAGGACACTAGGGCCTGCAAAATCCTAAACATGGAAGACATGAAGCTAATGTTGTGATAGAGTATAGGTTTCCTCAAGGCTAATTCATGATACATCATCCATTTGTTCTTGTCTCTAAACATTGTGATATGGTTTCCCTAACCTAGCCATACAATCATGAGCAATGGGTGAGTGAGATCCCATTTGAAAATGCAAAAGATTGGGATGAGGTTTGATTTAGGTTGAAATATCTAGACTTTTTCTCCTTCTATGGTATTATATTAGATTACCAAATGGAGGTAATTAGAATATAGTTGGTTGAAGCTGAAGGGGTGAGAAAATAAGAACAAGAGGAGTTGAATAAGCTAGGTTAAAAGAAGAGACAGAGCTAAGAGCAAGGGTCAAATTACCAAATGGAGGTAATTAGGAAATAGTTGGTTGAGGCTAAAAGGGTGAGGAAAGAAGAACACAAAGAGAAAATAAGAGTTGAAGAGGCTAGGTTAAAAGAATAGGTAGAGATAAGAGCAAGGGTAGAACAAAAGAAAAGGTAGAAGTAGGAATAATAACTAAGGAAAAATACATAAAAGGAAATAAGAATAAGACAAGATGAAGAAGCAAAGTTATTAGAAGAAATGACAAGGATTGTAACCGAGTCTCGAGAGAAACATATGAAGGACTTAGAAGAAAAACATTTAATTAAAGCATAAGAGAAGAAGCAAAAAGAAGAACAAATATTGAAAATTGAAAATGAAATAAAATAAAAAGAGAAGCTAGAAGAAATATAATAGACAAAGTAAGAAAAGGAAGAGAAGAAAAATAAAGAGGAGGGAAAGTCTTAACATGAAGCAGTTGACCAAGGAAAATATCAAGAAAACACTACTACTGGTATACACCAATAATGTAGTCATGGAGAAAAACAAATAGATAAATCTACATAACTATGACCGTAATGTCCCCACTTTGGGACATCCTCACAGGGCAGAGACTTATGATGACCAGAGTAGCCAGATGGATGTTATAGCAAGTACAGGGGTATTTGAGAGGCATTGTGGGGTCCAGTTGGCATTTATCATCATAGTCCATCATTATGAGCCATTCCGTACAGGTTGGATTTGGTTTCGTTCCATTCCGACGATTTCCATGATTTTGACTATTTTGAGCTATAAGTTAATTAAAATCACTGACGAGGGCATTTTGGGCACATTAATTGGAGCAACCTCTCAGTGTAATAGCCCATTGGAATCAGGAGGAGAAACACCACAGGATGGGATGGCTAGAAGTGACTTTCAGTGGCCAGGGAAGCCACAAGGAGAGATAAGGAGATTTTCAGAGGTACAAAGGTTAATTAATTAATTAAAGTGATTTAATTAATTAATTAAATATTAATAAAATGAAAGTCACTTTGGAGGGACAAGGAGCCAAAAGTATAAAGGAAATGCAAGGGCCTCTTCTCATTCATTCATGTATAATCTTATTTTGATTTCTGGCTTCTAGCTAGTTAGCCCAATATTGGGGGTTTTGAGGGTTTTGACATAACAAACCCTAGAGGACGATTCGGTGGTGAACGATTCCACCTATCTTGTCCCAATATTGGTCTCGGAGATGCAATACTCTCCCACACCATTCTAGTTCCAGATCTACTCAGTTGCAGGAGGATTCTACATCAGTTTCATGTGCAGATAGAGAGAGGGTGCACCAGTTGAGGGATT
>SNQJ01S0174796.1:0-14339 GCA_010110895.2 Picea sitchensis | reverse complement strand
TATGAATAAAGAAGAATTGAGATGTTTTGGCTTGTCTATCTTATTGCATATGGTTGAGGTATGTTCCATGGTTATCTCTTTCTGTTATTTTCTTCATACACACATATAAACACATCTAAAAGGTAGATCAACAAAGTGTTTGATGAAATACCTCACTCATAAAAAGTTTTAAAAAGACACCAAAACAGTCATGATACTTGCATAATGGCTTGGGATCATTACAATGACCACAAAAAAAAACAACACCCTCTCCCAATAGCTTCATAGATTTGATCATGGAGGATGTTGTTATCCCTAAACTAGGCACAAACAAAGGAAAAGAAACTACTATGGAGCAAGTAATCACTCTAGGGTGTTTAAAAAAATTATATCATTGGGAGATCAACCAATCCTTGATCCTTTCAAAGAGGTTGTATACCTATAAATTATTACCTACAACATATGGAATCATGCCATTGTCAAATAAGCCTAGAAAAGGAAGAAAGTGGACCTGGATAATTCTATCATGTGTACCCGTAATGAGCGAATGATTGATACAAAATGAGCTAGACTTAGTGATTTCATATCAGCTTGGTTGGATATATCTCATGCCATCATGGATAAAACCAGGGTGGAAGTAGAAGAGATTCAAATCCTTGGAAGGCATATTGCATTACTGGAAAATTAAGTATTAGAAAACTTCACAAGGATTTGTAAGCAATTTTATTGAAGATGTACTAGAGGAGGAAAAAATCGATGTCCAAATTAAGAAATATTTTATCTCCAAGGTGTTCAATCTATAGTAATTGAGTATGAATTTTTACATATTATATAAATAAAACTTAATTTGGAAGGAGAAGGAAGGAAAATCTAAGGATCAATTGAAGTTTATTAAGCAAATCCAGAGGAGCATGGGGAATGAAGAACATAATATCAAGTTGTTGAGAAAAACTGAGTTGTATGAACTAGAATATGATATTAAATACCAAGGAAGAATCACACATGAATCCTGAAAACAAGTCCAGGAGGAGTGGCTTTTTTTCATTGAAATATGAGAATTGATTGAAGACTCCACATCTCAATGCAAACTTCATTGTTTTGGTCCTCTCGAAGGTTTCCTTCTAGTTGCACATGTTTTGAATTAATTTGAAGAAGATATTCCAAAACATGAGAATGATATAAGAGGCATCTCTTCCTTGGAGCATGACCATCTACACAAAAATTTTAATTCTGAAGTTCATAACACAACTCAACTAAAGTGTATTTTTCCCAGTATGGAAAAGCAAATTTAAATATTTGAACCCAATCTTCCTATTCTGAGAATGCCTAGGGAGCACCATGTATTTCCTCATTTAACGTCATGTCATGATTTCTTTTCTAAATGGGAGATGCATGACCAATAAAATGGAAAAGAATTAACCCCTAACTCACATGAGAGTTAAGCTTGGAAAATAGTTTGCATAATCAATTTTTTTCATATAAAATTTGTTTGATCTCCCATTTTTTCTCTGATCCCCTCATTGTAGCATTTTCCCTAGTTTATAAAATGAGGCCATGACTACAACAACAAGCATCTAAAACTAGAGGAGGAATAGAATAGAACTGAAACCAAGGCCATACATTCAAGGAAGAAAATAACCCTCCCAAGGAGAGAACACCAGAGGATGCAAGTCTTCAAGGTTCATCTCCACAGGTATACATGTAAATGTCCTATTCATTGGCTTTAGTATTGCACCAATACAAATTTCTACTTCTCCATGATTGTATATTTATCTCAATGTTACTAAGAATATTACTCACGAATACAACTATGTGATTAATACATTCTTCATTTCTTTGAATTAATCTGCCTACATTTGTATCTTTTTAAATAAAAGAGAAAATATACATTTACTTAAATAATAAGGGTTTAACGAGTTGCAATGGGACTAGGGTTTTATGAGAGGAGGATAGATTTTCTACAGATCTAGTGAGGTAGGTGGTATTGTTTTAACATTTGGGTGTTGGCAATCACAAAATTGATGACTATCTACCATTGGTAGATAACTCTGAAGATATGGTGTCAGAATCGTATATTTTTCCCTCCCTCCACATGCCTCGGCTAAGGTTTTGGACTATGATGGAGACATTTTGCAAGACATGGTGGAGGCTCCCTTTACTTATTCTACAATGTTGTCTTAGATTCCAAGAATATATGGAGCTCTTAAGGGTTCACTGACTTTTGTTTGTCCGAAGGATGTACAAGTCATTAATCATTCACAGAGGGAAGTAATTTCTAACCTAAGTTCTCCCTAGGCGTATTTACTCTTGATCCTTCTCAAAGATCTTCATCTCATACAATTATTTCTTTTTATAATTACCTATATTTGAGTAAGGTGGAAAAGGGATATTTTGGTAAACTTTATATAAAAAATCTTCAAGGGGGACGAGACCCAACCTCTGGTAGAAACTCTTCTCATAAGTGACAGAGGGTTGTAAAATCATGGGGGGGGAGGTGTCTCTTTGGTGGTGGGAAAAGATATTATGGTTAATAAAACATATGAGATGGAGGGCCATGCTTTGGTAGGAAAATGTTATGGCATAAGAATGTTAGCTGACTCCCTCTCTTCATGGATAAAGTCCTTATGGGGCTCTCTCCCAGGATATGTCCTAGTTTTCCATCTTTTATCCAGAGGTTGGATTGGCTTAATTTTTTTTCTCAAAGGAGGAATAAGAGAAGACCTTGGTGGAGCAATGGTATTATCACTATCATCTATTGTTTGTAAAACCCTAGCATCCACTCTTTGATTCTAGGGAGGATGGGATTTCCAACTATCCCACGTGGACAAAGCTCCCTAACTTACCTTTGGAGCTATTGGGCTTAGGGTGATGAAGAAATAAACCATTGTGACTTGGGGAATGGTGAAGTAGGGATTGTATGCAATGTAATAGTGGTGAAAAGATATGCCCAAAACCTAGGTTCAACATGGATCCCTTTTATTAATTATCAAATACATGCAAAATTTGAGTGTGCAAAGGTTATACTCACCATTATTTCCCACAGTCTCGTGCCTTCTTTCCCTTGACAGACTCAAGCCTCCTTCCTCTGTCTGATCTTTCCCTCCTTTCCTTTGGCCTCAAATGTGCCTCTCATGCCTCTTTTCCCTCAACAGTCATGCCTTAATGAAATCCTGCATTACCAAATCATGTCTCCTCAAATCGTATGGATGCAGGCCCTTGAAACTCTCGCGACTCCTTTACCTCGACAAAATTCTTGCACCTTCTTTCTTAGTATGATCAGTCTCAGATGAACCGACCCTATTCAATTAGAGTAAGCAGGAGATGGATGACCCAAACCTCTATTAGAGTAAGCAAGAGATAGGTGGTAGAGTCTCCTTGCTCTATCTGCTCGGTGTGCTTGGTATCAAATGGGCTTGTCTACTCAGTCTTGGTCTCGGTTTGCTCGGTCTCGGTCTTCTCGGTCTCGCCTTACCAAACCCTGTCTCGGCCTCAAAGCGTATAGTGTGTATGGGTGAAATCAAATTATGTTTCCCCCTTAAAAAAACCCACCTTAATAATTAAGAAATGTGCCTTACCAAACCCTATCTCCACCTCAAAGCGTATGGGTGAAATCAAAGGTTATTTATACATTTTCATATTGAGTAGATTACATATAAAAAAATAAGTAATAATTATTATAATTAAAGGATTTTAGTATTTGTTTTTTTAAATTGTATTAAGAATAGATATTTTATTTTTTATTTTTTTATGAAGGGGTAATTTATTTTAGTAATGATCACTATAAAAATTATGAAACTTAGGTGGAAAGATGGGAAAATAAGCCATACATGAACCAATAATTAGTATTAATGTCTAATCAATGTCAATGGCCCTAAATGACACTTATTAGGCTCATTCATCATGAACAATACCTAGAAACGACAACACAATTCCTCTCTAGGGGGTCCTTAGCATCAGAGTTGGATAAGGACACCGTTATAAGGTTTTTTTGCAGTAAGGATGGGTAGAGAGGCCTTAACCAACACATCACTCATTTTTAAGGCTTCCTTGAAGGCCTCCAAGTTGTAGGATATAGGTTCCATGAGTAGGTTTTGTTCCCTAGAAATGGGTCTTAACACTTAAAAATGGTTAAGGGGGGAGTAAAGGAATTAAGCCATAATTTAACCTTCTCAAGCTCATGTGCCATGAACAACACCTAGACCATCACCTTTTATATGTTTTTCATACTATATACATATGGGTCTCATTGCCTTGACTATGGTCGTGGTAGGGAAACAAGCCTCAAGCCCTTAAACTGCACATATCTAGATCAATCACCATGAACAAGTCCTCAGGTCACCACAAAAGACCATGTATGGGTGAACAAGTTGTCATCAAGAGCCTTGAAAAAGCCCTCAAACCAACATAACATAACTTAATCGGCCTTTAAGAGGGATATAATAATCATGATTAGGTTTTGTACATTGAAAATGGGTGTAGAAGCATAAACATGGAAAGTTGGAAACAATGGCCTAAAGCCTTAACAAAACCTTCTCGATCTCATGAACCACCATCGACAACACCTAAAAACCATGATAGGAGTCCTCTCTAGGGAGTGTTTGGCATCCAATTAGTTGAATATGGGTGACATTATGAGGTCTTATTGATCATCATGGATGGGTCTTAGGTTAATTACTATAGTCCACATCTTGTATTCCAAATGTCCACTTTAAAGGGTCTATATTGTGGTTTAAGGACTTGATTGTGGCACACTAGATCAATAATATTAATCTATTATTCCCTGGATTTCTCCCCTGAACAATGGTATGAGACCCACCTGTCATGCAAAAAACCTTCTAATGGAACCCATATCCCACTCTAAGGATATTTACCTCATATAGATTTCATGTTTTGTGGTTAATTTTTAGCCTTGTGCATGACCATTGGTCCCTAGAATATGACATCTAAATTTAATCTTGTGAGGAGGAAACATGTTGATAGTTTGAACAAACCTTGGTTATGCCCAAATACCTTTATGATATTAAATATGGTTTATATATAATCATTGTCTCCTTTGTTGTCAATACAAATATATCCCATCCCTTAATAGTTCTTTTGAAATCCCCATATTAGTGAAGTAAATCTCACAAATTCTAAAGGGTGTTGGAATATGTTGTACATTCTTTTATTCTAAATTTTCTAATTTTGTGACCTATACTATCTAAACACTTTTTCCATAAATAATCTATCTTATATAACATAGGTAGAAAATAAGGTGCTTCCACTAAGACATATGAATGATTATTCATGTTGTAATGCTTAGCCAAACAATCACTTCTCCCTCCAATAAATCTTTACAATCACTTCTCCCTCCAATAACTCTTTACATTAGATGGATTATTCATTTTGTAATGCTTAGCCAAACACTCACCTTTCCCTCCAATAACGCTTTAGATTAAATGGAGTACGACTATTATGGAATTCTTATGAAAACAAATAAGGTGGTTCCACTAAGAGTTTATGGTTTACATGATGAATGGATGGTGGAAGAAAGTGGGTCTGTCACTCAAATTAGAGTCTATAAACCCTACCATATCATTAAGGCATGCAAATAGTCTATCCATGACAAATTTCAGTGAATACATAAGTCTTTTGTCTTTTTTCAATGACTATGTAATGAATCTCAATTCTAAGAAGATTCAAATAGGTAACAATATTGATGAAATCTTATCGATCATGATGGTGTATAAAAATGAAAGAGATTCTCTTCATTTCAAGAATAATTTATCCTCCTCTTGAATAAGGCCAACCATGTGAAGGTGGAAGCTCACATGGCCCTCCCCTCATCACTCTCAATTTCAGTCCCAAAACCCAATCTATAGTAAAATAATAGAAAGCAATGTCCTATTTATAAGATTCATGCATAGAAACTACAAAAACAAAAGTGAAGGGTACATAAAATTATGTGTTTCTAAATGAGACTTTTGATACCATGTACTATACTATATTGACAACTATTTTCAAGTTCAAATAATAATTAAACAACATGTAACCTAGGATATAAAATATCATTTAGAAACACAAAATTATGTAGTCTTATGACATAAGTAAAATTATTTTAAGAGAATAATGCATGTACAAATTAAAATATCATCTACGATCCGCGTGCCTAATCCAACCTCAACATCTGTGTAATCATCCTTATTCTCTATCTTGATCTTCTTCTTCGAACTTCGACATCTGTATCATCATCTGGATTTGAAGCGATATTGAAAGAGTTGATGATATCGTAGTAGGCATGATGTCATTTCTGAGCATATTTTCATTCAAATCATCATCATGAATTGCAATATTGTCTCCTACGACTAGATCATGATATTCTTCATCCTTTCTTCATCTGATAGACCCTCCATGATCTTTTGAATCTGTTTGATATTCTATCGAATCATCTTCTTGCTCTTCAATATCCTCTTCTTCTTTGTAAATGGTGTTATACTTAATTGGCCTTCCTCTTGGATCATATATAACAACAAATGACAAATCCTTTTCCTGGAAAATTTGAGTAAAAGACACATTCACATCATCTTGGAAAAACTTATAGCGATCGTGTCCTTTTTCAAACATCGTTGTTTTAATCATTGGAAATCCATTGGCATGTTGAATAATAGTTATTTCCTCATCCGCGATCATGCATTCGTAACCTATACCTTTTGACATCGAACATAACTGGTTTGAAGAATTAAAGTCACTCAATTATATGGATTTAAATACCCACTTGGTATCTATTTCGGTCTCCTGGGGATGTCTGCGTCACTCTAGAGGCATTAGTAACACGGAATCTACTAGATTTATCCCACTATCATAATTTTTACTTGTTTCATTAAATTGTTTGATCACGAAATTTATGACCATTGCACCACATAGACTTATGGTAAATAGTGAATAAGGCCATTGTCAATTATGAAATTAACATATATTTATATATAACGTCTCCCGAAAATCTGATTACATGTAGTCACATTAATTATAATATAAAATGGCCCGAATAAAATGGGTGAATTTCTTACCCATCATCTTTCAAACCATATGCTAGATCGCTTTTTTTTTCTATCGTGGCACGTGGCATCTCCGTTACGACCAGATTCTCTAATCAATTTAGACAGTCGTGGCCATGATAACCTACATCCATTATTTTGTTTACATCTTTCGAAATCCATACATTCATCCGATCAAGATTGTTTGCAATGTATAAATGGAGTGCATCCACTCTAAGCTGAATAAAAACATAACTCACCAATATTAAGTGTGGTATAGCATTACAATATGAAAGTAGGTATAAATATTTATAATTTATGAAATAAGTATATTAATATATTAATGAGTATGATCATATACACAAAAACAAAACTTTATATGTATTATTAATATAAATTTTCACAATTATTAATATAGTACCTCTCATTTTTTCATTCTACCTTTTCCCAACAAATGCTCCGATCTTCAAATTTTTGATGGAGTTCACATCTAAATGTGATCCACTTTATGCATAGTTGGTGTTGCTAATTTAGAAAGCGGCTAATATATACGCATGGATTGATATACCATATATACCTACACCATAGAACCCTCAGGGGCGTTAGCTCTTTGTCTAACCAAGCCTTCAATGATTTCAAGTGCCTCTCACCACCCACATTGAACTTGTGTGAACAGTTCCAAAAAATTTCAATCTCCTCAACTGGTGTATGAAATTGTGTTCTTATGCATTAATGTAGGAGGGTATATGCTTTGCGTTTCACATTAGACAAGGAATTTCTCTCTTCCAAGCACATATCATCTTCATGGATTTATTTCAATGACAACCATCTACATTAGTCCTTGACACAAAGAAAATAACATGTTTCAACATAAAAAATATAATATATTACATTACATTACAAGTGAAACATGTGTTGTTTTGGCAATAATTTGAAAGAACAGTTTGCTTATAAATCACAACTACATCTTACTTCATGTATTTTCCAAGATGATATATAACTTGTTTGGCGTTGTTGTCAAATTAGTTTAGGAGAGATAATTGGTAGAACATCTTGTTACAACAAATGAATGGATTATTTGTTTTAATAGAGTAAGAAGAAGAAAAAAAAAAAGATCTATAAGGCCAATGCTCTTTATAAATATATACCAAAATTATTACCTTAATGAAGGTATGTCAATCATATGTTTACCCACCAAATTCGTCTTTCTTAGTTAAGATATTTTTATATGTTTGAAGCATCGATCTATTTGAATGTCGGATCACACTTAGCATTGCATGATTGGCTTCTAAATGTTAGTACAAATTTTGACAATTTTGTCTTTGTTTCTCCTACCATCTATGATTAGCCATAACACTTTGTTAACATTCTTCCCGATATGTATTATATCAAACAAATGAGCTATTTTATCTCCCCATAGTAGGGAAACCTCATGAATTAGATGGGATAATATTTCATTCCTCGTAGAAGCCCGGTATTAATACCTTCATGATGATTGTGGCCTTCATGAAGCATGAAAGAAATCACAAAAATAATTATCAAATAGAGTAAAATAAATTCAATGATTAAAATAAACATTAAAAACATTACACAATCTACGATACATTATGAGGGTAGAGTACCTTGATGATTTCTATTATATTCCAACCTCCATGGGTGAGGTGTCATTCTTTGTGGTTTAAACTAGTCTCTTCTTTCCCATTGAGAAAATGTTTTGATTGAGTAATATGATACCTATGGTTATTAGGAAGAAGGTACCTATACTCATCAAAAACCATCTTTTCTAAACTTTTTTGAATGAAAATACTTCATATTAGGACCAAACTGAACTTGTAAATTGCGAACGTTTGAGATACCACAACAAATGGATTAATGTCAAATATACAATGAGATTATTTAAAAGTAAACATACCTCATGATAACATTAAAATATTGTCGAGTATTAAAGAGAAATATTAGAGATGTTAAATACCACAAAATGTGTTAGTCTAGGGGCATCATGAGTTGTCCATAAAATTATTCCCGCAATTTAAATTTCTTCTCCCCGATTGGTTTACATATGTAGTACATTGTGATGCCAACCCATAACTATAGTAGCTCATCGATAAGAGGCACGATATATACATTCATATATTTGTGGTACTTACCTAGTTTTTTGAAATTACAAATAATTACTAAGGGAATGATATCATGTAATATATATGATTAAATAAATAGAAGCAAAGGAATATTATGAAAAATTGAAACAAATGAAAGTAGTAAATTCAAAAATTAATGTAAACAAATACCTAGAACAATCATTGTCAACATTATGTGCTCCCTCTTTATTGACATCTAAGGAGGAATGTTGTTGTTGATAAAAAAAAAAGAGCCACTGCTTGAGGTAAATGAACCTAATCTCTCTGAATGGATTAACTTTGTCATCTACCAATGAAATCCTAACATTACAGGGTTCATCTTTGAAATATGCCCATTTTATTCAATTTCCCTAAATCACGAGAACCATCGTGACATTGAAGAACACCATCTTCACTTTTGTTACGTGATGGTAATCCATAAATTGTACTATGCTTTCACGGTGATCAATCAACGCAAACTTGTGGAATTATGGGAATGTAATGAAGAATTTTGCGAGGCACCTTGCACGTTACTTGATGGGTTCGATATCTATTGATACCACATTCGCGGACATTTGTTTTTGAAGCATGTTGTCATAATATATAATATGGTCGTTAGGACATGCATCTATATTTTTATAAAATCCATTTCAATGTCTTTCATCATGGCATGCAAACCTCAATATATGTGTGGTAAAATATTTGTGATGGTAACAAAATTCACCTAACAATCTACAACAACAAAAAGTATTTTGTAAAATTTTAAAATAAAAAAAAAAAAATGCATTCTTATTTTACACATTAATTAGCTTACTAAAAACAAATATAAAAAAATATCAACATTTATGTATAGTATGAGATGAAACATATTACATACCTTATTGTAATGTGTCATACAAGTGTTTGACAAATTATTCATAACCTTTAAATTCACCAACAACAATGTAGAGGAGAGAAGATTTGATCTTGATCCTTCATAAATTCATTTGTTTGCCTTTCTAGGTTCATCATAAATACCAACATTTCCCCATCCTCATCTGGCTGGGAAAACAAATCTTGGGTCCATTTGATTTGTCCCATCATATTCTTCCATGGGATCATTAACTTGATTTGTATCATGCTTCTTCCATCTTGATCCACATTTTCATGGATTATGATGATGTTCTCGGCTTAGCCTGGCATCATTTCTAATACTTGAGTGCAATATTATTGTAAAGTTAGAGGGAAACTCTAAACTTATAATTACAAACAATCATGCAAAGTTAGTATGTATAGAAAATATTCAAACAATATATATACATATATACTTGTTTATATAAAGAGTGACAAATAAAAAAAGATAATGAATATATAGCTAATTACCATGGGACCCGATATTCATTCGATATGCCATCAATGTGACCATATTTCCCTACAATGTTTTGTAGTTGTTTCTATTAAAAAATTTATGGGGCGTACGAGGCAACATGTTTTACAAGGGAAATAAACATCTACCATCACCCTTTTCACCAGCTACTTTTCCCCACCTATAACAACATTCTGCGACATTTTCCACACAAAAATACCCTTCAGGGATAGGTGTTATAGCAAGATTGTCACACAACATCTTTAAATCGTAAAATATTTATAGGCCAATTTTAGGTCACTATCGCCATAATTGTGACGATAGTGACCTAAAAACCTCTATATATATTTCCACCTAATTATTTTAGGTCATTTTCAATGGTAAAGTATGACTAAATTATTATGGTTAAAATGGTAAAGTATGACTAAATTATTATGGTCAACTTTCGTCGCTTATGCGACGGGCAATCTAACGACATCGCTTATGAGACGAACATTGACCATTATAATTTAGTCAAATAGTAGGTGTCGATATTGTGACGAACATAGGGTAGATTTAGAAAAAAATAACTTTTTCTCTTGCATGTTGCGATGAAAGAGTACTTTCGTTGTAAGTGGTAGTCGCAAATTTTTCAATCTGTAGTAGTGACAACAATATTTCCTTAAGGGGAAGAATCAGGTTAAAAACATGTGGTGGTGCATTTCTTCTGTGTTTTATTTTCTTCTTTGGAGCAACATCAACCTGTTATAGTGTGCGGTTCTTTTTGGGGGTAATGTTACAAAAGAGGCATTCAAGTTCCATGCATCAGAGAATCACATATTTTCTTGATCACATACTTGTTGGGAGTATTGGATATTTATCTGGAAATCGCTTTTGTTATGTCTTTCAACAAACTAAGGGTCGATTCTAATATTAAAGAGTGCAAAAATTCACATATATGGAAGAAAACCACCCATGTTTCGGGTTGTTGTTTTTCTCAAACGGAAAATCTTCTACTTGTCATCTTGCTCATGCAGAATACAGAGGAAAATTGCAAAATTATGGAAATCCCTTCAGTAATATTTCTTCAGAATACTAGAATGCCAGAGGTTGATGAATATGGTTATTAGAGTATGAACAAGGAAAATCATCATCAATTAAAAGCATCTAACAGTAGTCAGGTTATACAACTAGCCCATACACTGATTTTGTTGCTTGAAGGGATAAAGATCAGGGATATGACAGACTTGGGTGAACATATCTATTTTAGTAAAATAGAAGATGCTAATATCTTATACATGTCACTTATTTAGATACATGTGTTAAGCCTAAATGAATGATCTAAAATCTTACACATAGTGATATTTATAAACTAAGAATAGATACATAGTACAAATGCTGAGTAGTACTATAGTATAAGAGCACACCCTGACCTAAAAATCCTAGCAGAGGTAGCTATCAACCTTTTTGATAATACAGAGACATCTATCAACCCTGTTCATAATCCAAATCTTTCTCAGATTATAGAGACTCCAGAGGAGCAACCCTAAAGATCAACAAGTTGACAGGAAACACATTTTTGCAATTTTGAAAGATGTTTTCAAGACATAACTTTCGGTGGATTATATGGACATTTTCAATTGTCCTTAGCCACCGAAACTAGATCTTTCAGTAGCTTATAGGTTATAATTTTGTCTCTCCTAGCCACCAAAAGCACATAACAGGGAAGAAAGCTACTATTTTTGCACAGATCCCAGTTCCCTTGATCTGAATGCCATGAGGATAGTTTCTGATGATAGATAATAATTAATGGCATCGTTATTGGGTTTGTGTTCCAGTTTTAAAGGGTTCCTGCAAGAGGAGAAGATTGAGTTTGTTATGTAATTTTGGTAAAAAACTGTCTTTTGGGCAAAGGTGGCAATTCAAATTCTCTATCAATCTCTAAAGATATATTATAGTTGTCGATTATTTTGAATGACACGAAGATAATTACAATAAGGAGTTGACCTAGTAAATAGGATCTTTTCCTATTCTCTTGGAACTGTTTTTGACTTTCCATTTTAAGTAAATTTGATCCAGTTTTCTAGGATCTATATATCTTTTGTAAAGGCTACAGGTAGGCTACATGTAAGATACAGGTTTGTAGGGTATCAGTTATGAAGGATAAATGAATCCATATCCCAATGGTAAAGGCTACAGGGAAATTACAGGTTTGTAGAAGATCAATTGCACAAGCCAAATGACTCCATAGCCCAACAGGAAAGGCATTGGAGCTGAGGTTCTTGAAAACTCACAGGGAGGCTTTCACCCCCAGAAGGAGCCATATGTTATCTCCTCAAATAGCACAGTCAAATTTGTTTATTTTAGGTGATAGGAAGTCATTGAAAAATACATTTCTAAATTTTTTAAGGTTCATTTTTTAGAGCCTTAGGTTTGTAATAAAGTTTGAAAAACATTGGATTTAATCTTTATTTCAAAAAATCCAAAACTCAGGTTTTGGTGGCTAAGATCCTTCCCAAAAGAGATTCTAATCCACCAAAATACCTAGTTTTCGGAAGCTTAAACACAAAAGTCAGGGCTATTTTAGCCACCGAAAGTGCAGAAAAGTTGGTTTTTACTGTGTTGACTCATCATTTTAAAATGATGATTTTGAGCGACTGAAGAATAACTTTGAGAAACAGGTGGAGGTTTTTTTTTCTAACACATATAATAACAATCACCTCTCTCATTTTTCCTACAGGTGTCATATATTGGGAGAATAAAATTAATCTCTAAGCCCTAATGTTCGGATCTCAGAATTTCCCTGTTTGACACATGTTTTTGAAATGTAGATCCCGAGAAAATGAAAACAAATATCAAAGAACAAAGAGAGGTTTTTTCTCAAAAAAAACCCACATACAAAAGCCTCTTCCAGTTTGTACACAACGGTTTTTTTTAGAGATATATGGGTAAATATTTGAGAAGCACATTTCTAGAAATTTCTGTCTTTTCCAGCCACCTCACAATTTTGAATTTGAGATAGGAGAAGAGGTTCTCATATCCATATTTTGAGGATCTGAAACTACTTGTAAAGGCTATAAAGCCTATCAATTTTATATACTAATGGTTCGGCTTTGAGTTCTAAACTATATTGCTATTGTGATTAAGACACTTTATTTAATATATTCAACCTACAAGCTTCTTTCATTGTTATTGTCAGACCTTGTTTTTATTTTTGTTCTATGCTTATGAGTTGAAATTATTTCTTTGTCTCTGTTTAATTTCCTATGGTAGCTATCATCTTACCTTTGATCACGAAGTAAGGATCATAAGCATTCACTGCTAGTTTGTTGACCCATCATATATATTGTTTTATGTATGTTCTGGTCATTTGATTGGTTTCTTATCCATTTGATTCACAAACCTATCTAATAATAGCTCTTGAAGGCCTTGTACTATTTGAATATAACTAGACTATCTTGAGGATACAATCCAATGAATTAGATATTCATCTTGATCCAATCATTACCCATCATTAAGTGAACCATTGCAAGATTAGTTAAATTACTAGGCATCTCTGAGATACAACCTAAGAGAGTTTCCTAGAGTGATAACAATAGGGATAATATGAATGGTGTCCATGGAATTAGCGAACTCGTAAATACTTCTAAGGTAGGAATTCCATTCCCTTAAGGGAATCATATTATTTTCTTTAGTATTGCAGATTAGAATTTCCCGCTAGAACTTGTTAGGATCCATCTTAGATAGTTGTGAAAGTTTCTCTTTCATTTTATTGATACAATACCTTTTTCCTTTTAATTAGGGATTTGTAGATATTGATATTTGATATTATTTTTGGGATTAACTGCGTAGTGTAAGTCATTAATCTATGACCCATATTCATGAGTATTAGTCGCAACTGACCAA
>SNQJ01S0174795.1:0-20098 GCA_010110895.2 Picea sitchensis | reverse complement strand
TAAAATGACACGACACATAACATTACATATCTACATTTTTATAAAATAAAATCAAAGAGTATTTGTGTATTTGTTGTAAGTCAAATATATCATATACAATTTTCATTTACTTATTTATTTTATTATTGTTTAAGAGTGACAACCCTAAGTTGAATTTAGGCACATAATAATACAAGATGTGCCTAACAATTAGCTAGGTCTTATTATTACAAAACAATTACAATATGAGAACTATTCCATATGAGAATTATTGGCTTGGTTTACAACTTGGGTAGAGCCACACACGACTTGGGTACAAGTTGGAATTAGATCGTATAAATTTGCAGGAAATCACTATTTATTATTGTTTAAAATTCATTTTTGAATATAGAAATGAATTCAGCATAATGAGAAAATCTTGAAGCACTAAAATTATACAAAAATAATCACACAAATCATCTACATATTTAACAATTTCTCACAAAATTTTTAACAAATATCTAGAAACAAGAAAAACAACAAAACTGACAATTTTGCACAGAAAGGAAAAAGAGTAATAGTAACTTTCTTCTACTTACTATAAATTTCATATTCCTTCTAAACTCAAGCAATTATCATATTTCTCATATCCCTTCTAAACTTAAGCAATTACCACATTTCAAGGAAGCTTCCACGCATGGACGAGAGTATCCGAAGGCGAATAGGAGGGATTGAAATGGCCGGATGTGTGAGAAGGAGACGAGGTATCTTTAACCTTCTTAAACAAGAAGGTTGCAGGCTGCCCATGGCGGTAAAGCCAGTCATGCGCATCCCACGGTACGTCGAAATAAGCTCGATGAGGACTGTAATCGACATAAAACTTCTCAATTCCCCTAAAATTCCATACCAAATGTTTCGCTCGCACGGCCACTCGAGTACCAACCTTGATCACCATTTCCCAGGCCTGGGTAGTCTTGGTATCACACTCTATGCAAATTTTATACACCATACCTCCCCACTCTAGCCGAGCATTGGTACGGAACACAGTTTTACTTGACGCCATAAGATACCCAACTAATTTCAATGCCCTTCTGCTGCTGCTCGCTGTCTCGGCCACCAGTCTTCTCTTCTTCGCTCATCATTTGAGTCGATGGCTATGAAGAAGATGCGCGAGCATGCACTAATGCTGCGATTTTATCCATCTGTAATCTGTTTAAATGACTGAGCGTGTCCTCCTTCCTATCACGATGATTGGTGATATAAATACCGGAATTAGGTTACTTGTTTATCCTTCAATTGTTTTGTCGTTTAAATCACTGGGCGTGGACTGTGTGCTCCTTCCTATAACGATGATTGGTGATATATATACCGGAATTAGATTGCTGGTTTGTTTATCCTGATCGTACATGTGATTTTGAGATGATGAGTTGATGGGATTCCTTCTATATCATGATACAAGGATGAACATGGATGATGATTTCTTAGATAATGATGTCAAATTATAGGCATATATCATAAGAGGCAGAGGAAGGAACACTAGAGGGAGGGGAAGTTATAACAGAGTCCACTCACAAAGTGATGTAAATTCAATCTTAGATCAAGGAGATATGCCACAACATGTTGATTTTTCAATAGGCTAGGCTTAAGTATGGAGTTCATTCCATTTTTAGTATTTTACTTAAACAATAAACAATTTTTTGTAGCAACCAAGATCATAAGAAGAAACACCGTGTACAAGTACACAAGAAGTATCTTGGGAAACCCTTCTCAATAAGGGAAGAAAACCCAACCAATCATTTGGTATATTCTTCAAGGGAAAGACTTCCACCACCATAAATAACTATCACACAAAAGGGTGCTTCACAAACCCTAGAAGACTAGTGCGCAAGAGAGGTGTACACTTTTCCCAATAACAAGTGCTTGCTGAAATTTCCAAACTCACACTTATGATATAATTCCTCAATGGGGAATTTACCTTTACTTATATTAGACTGAACATGTCAACATAGTGTCTATTGACACAACACGGATGACCTCAATAACTCATAATATAATAAATAACTACCATATTAATTATCTTTTGCATTAAGGTGGGGCTGACCTGTAACCTTTACATTACAAATAGTGTTACATGTAAGTCTGACTATTGAACAATATAGAAAGGGATCTTATACACTCACTAGTGCTCAACCACGAGGGGCACATCTATCTATGCTCATCCACAGGGATGTCTCTCTATCTCACTGCGTCTCAAGGAGAACCACAATCACTAGTGCTCAACCACTAGGATCACGTTCACTTGTGCTCATCCACATGCACGTCCAACTCAACATATCTTATTTCTCACTGTGTTACACATGAGGGTCATCTAGAGTTCATCATCTTAACTCTCTACTCAGAGGATGCTAATACATCGTTTCATCTCTGTCTCATAACGATGCACCCAACTCATGGGATTTCACATATTCACTTGTGCTGTGCTTAGGACGTCCAACTCAACAGATATTCTGTCTCACTACATTACACAGGAGAATGATCTGGAGTTCATCTCAACTCTCTGCAAGGAGGAGGCCAGCACAACATTCTAGTTTTGTCTCAGATAGGAACCACACACCCAATGCATGGACTCTCTCTCAGGTCGACTCAATAGTCTGTTTCCTCGAGGATGTCTCAGGCAACTGTAATCATCAACACTCCCTCTTAGTTAGAGAGACATTCTCTATTAGGCCAAGTCTCGCACGGAAGTACTTGAAATTTGTCTTGGCTGTAGTCATCAACACTCCCTCTCAACTAGAGAGGTATTCTTCACCAAGCCAGTTTGGTGAAGATATCTACAATATGCTCATGTGTAGGAAGGTACTGTACGTGCACTACTTTCCTATGCATCATGTCTCTGAAAATGATATTTTATCTCAGCGTGTTTCGTTCTTTCATGAAACACAGGGTTCTCAAAGAGCTTCACACAACTCTTTATAATCATAGAATCCATCTCATGATCAAGTAAATATGTTAGAGGCTTGTGAATCCACACTACTTCGCACACTCAATGCTATATACTTTTCTTCTATGGTACTCAAGGGAACAAGGATTTGTTTCTTGCTGCACCAGGAAACCATGGAAAATTTCACGGTAAAACAACAATCGGATGTGCTCTTCTGGTCCTTTGTACTCTCTATCCATTCTTCAAATCCCTGCAAACTCAAGTCTACACTGGAGACATATCTCAGGGCATATCTAATTGTGCCTCGTAGATATCTCAATACGTGTTTCATTGTTTGTCCAGTCTGTCTTGGTTGACTCATGAATTGGATAAGTACATTCACTGCATAACATATATCAAGTATGGGTTTAACCAGATACATCATTGATACAATTATCTTTGAATCAATCTCGTCTAAATCATCATCATTCATTTTCTTTGAATCCATCATCATTGGTGTATGCATGGATTTGCATTTAATTCTATTGTTCACTTCTTTAATAACCTCATTGTATATTTTCCTTGACTAAGGAAAAATCTCATGAGTCTTTTGTCATACTTCTTGTCCCAAGAAGTAGTGTATTATACCCAGATCCTTTATCTTGAAATCAGAAGTCAAATCTTGCTTTTATCCAACAACTCGACTTCCTAAATAAGTCATCAAAATCAAGTTTTCGTCAACAATGTAGTAATATAGGTTTTGGAAATAGGATGGAGGTGTTGGATTAATGTAATTACTCTAATTGATCTAGTTAGTTGAGTTATTTGTTGTTTATGCATTATGAGGCTGACATGGTAAATAGTAGTTAGATGTGAACATTGCATATAAATAGTTGTTGGTAGTTAGATCTAAATAGTTCTTAGCTTCTAATTCTTTCTAGTATGTGGAATAAAGWAAGGGMTCAATAGTGTCGTAGGTAATCTTKTGAGTGGAAAGAAGTGGCGTGGAAGAATTTAGAGAGGGAAACCTGACTTGTGAGAAATTCAATTCGTAGAACAACACTCTCTCAATGGAAGAGTGATTTTAATCCTCTTGGTGTTATTTCGATCAACACTTGTTTGAATGTTGAGRGAGTKCAAGACGTCCTCATCAAGTCATTCKTATAAAATTATAATAAATTTATGAGATCTTTAGATCGGGTTTTATAGAGTCTAGCACTAGAGAATTTTAGATTTACAAAGCCTTTGGTTTGAACAATAAGCATAACAACGAAATGGCGTTCAACAATAATCTAAGACATCCTTAGGGATCAATTTTGACACGTTAAAATTATGAGGTTTGGTCAATCAAGATGGATGTACCGCTTGAAATCTCATAGGAAGTTGGAGAGGAAAAACTTTCCTGGCCATTACAAATTACAATGGTTGCAAACATCATCATATGTTCAGCCTGTCCGTGAGAACAGTTAGCTATTAGAGCATGTATAAACCCTTATCCAAACAAAGAAATGAAAGTTCTTGATTCGAAGTTCATACCATAAAAAACCACCATGTTGTTATAAAATAATGTCAATGGCGAAGATGTCAACATTTATTAAACACAGAAAATCAACATTTGGCTACTTCATGTTGTAACAACTGATGATGTGCTTGAATAACTATGAAAAAAAGTAGATCAACCAAAGTGATATTTGCAATAAATATACCTGGAAATCGTCACAATTGTTTGGACAGATATGTGGGAGAAGAATGACCATCCTTGTGACTGTACACTAGCCAAAACTACAGTCTCTAGATGAGTACTCTTGTAAGAAGGGATCTTGTGCTACGAGGCAGTAGAACGAAGCTGAAAATAATATTGCTTAAGGAAATAATTCCGTTAAGCATGGAGTGGAGGAATCCAACAACACTTGAGTCCCTCGATAGAGGCAAGACTCATATTTTGTTCTATCCATAAATGAGAGGACTTTCCACATCATTTGGGGCTTTATCCACAACTCATTATGCAGAAAACCTTTCTCCACCAGAAAAATATTTAACTCAGCTAAAATTTTTTTAACAAAAGAGTGTTCCAGTAATTAAGTCCTACTTGTCTTATTGTTAATGTGGGATTGTTAATAATGTGATTTGTTAATGCATTGTTTATTGTAATGTAGAGTTTATCTCTAAGTGTGTTGTTTGCTTCTATTATTTAGGAGGTTGTTAGTGTACCTCCCACTACGAGACCATGCCAAATAGGTGAGACAGTTATAGTGATCATGGATACATCCATTCAAGACCAACTTTAACAAAAACATGGTGATAGATCCAAGTGGAGGAGGTTGTACTAAATCCATAGGGATAAATATTGAGTTACCGTGAGAGAATGAGGAATATCTACCTTCGGTCTGAGAGGGAGAAAATACAGAGGAGGAATCAAGTCCAACTCTAGAGGGAGTGTTGATGTTTGAGGAATTATGTTCCCAGAGATATTGCAATAGGTCGGAAGAGACTGCATGGGCTCGTAGAAGGAAGAAGGACATGAAACTCCTTGTGGTACCTTCCANTCATGCTATGCCACAGATATGAGCCACATCATTCATTTTGAGTCTTCCTATTCTCAGGAGGAAACTAGTCATCCAGTATGGAGAGATGTCATGATGGAGGAGTATCAGTCCATCATGAAGAATGATGTGCGGGATATTGTTCTGAGATCCATGGGGAAGTCTTTAGTGACTTCCAAATGGATCTATAAGATCAAACACATAGTTGACGGGATGTTCAAGAGTCACAAAATGAGCTTTGTTACTAGAGGATTCTCTCAGGTGGAGGGAATAGATTATGAGGAGACATTTTCTCTTATTGCTCGATAAACTTCTATCTAGATGATTATTTCCCCTGCAACATCCATGGATTGGATAGTACATCAGATGGATGTGAAGACAACATTTCTCAATGGAGTTATTGAGGAAGAAGTATACATCGAGCAGCCATATGGTTTCATGATATATGAGAAGGATTCTCATGTGTGCAGGTTGTAGAACGCCCTGTATTAACTCAAGTAGGTAGAGCTTGGTATGAAAGGATTTATGGACACCTCATGATTTTTGGCTTCAAAAAAAGTGTTGTTGATCCGAGCCTATAGTAAGTGTGTCTTCTTCTAAATTTGAAGAAATTGATCTGAATCTATACAAACAACTTATTTGATCATTGGTGTATCTGGTTAACAATAGGCCAGGTGTTTGTTATGAAGTGTGTACACTTATAAAGTTTATGAGTCAGTGGATACAAACACTGGATTGTTGCGAAGCATGTGTTGAGATGCCTGCGAGAAACAATTGGACATGGTATGAGACATACTTCTAGTATTGACATGATATTACAGGGATATACTAACTCTGATTGGGAAGGGAGCACAGTGGACAAGAATATCACCTTTGTGTGTTTCTTCACTTTGGGATCTGCCATGGTTTCTTGGTCTAGAAGGAAACATAATTTTGTGGGCTTGACCAGCACAAAAGCATAGTACATTGCATTGAGTATGGCAGCGAAGCAATGTGGCTTCACAAGATCCTTGTAGATTTATTTGGACATGTGTTGGATTCCACTATTATTTTGAGACATGGTGCAAAGGAAGGAAGTATTGGTTCAGTAATTACCTACATATGAGCATGTTGTTGATGTTCTTACCAAACCAGGATGAAGTTCAAGTACTTCCATGATAGACTTGACATAAAAAAGTATGCCTCCCTCGTTGAGAGGAAGTGTTGATGTTTGCAACTTGCTGAGACATTCTCTAGATCGTACTCCTCTATGACTAAGTTGAGTTTATATGTGAGGAAAATTATCCGAGAAGGGATAAGTGGGACACATATCCAAGAAGGGATAAGTGTTTTGATTTGTGAGGACACTTATTCGAGAAGGGATAATTAGGACACTTATATCAGAAGGGATAAGTGTTTTGATTTGTGAGGACACTTATTCAAGAAGGGATAGCCCAACGTCCCTTCTTGAGAGCACATGAGGACATGTCCCATGTGGAGAGCACATGAAGACATGTCAAGGGAGTTTACCTTGACGTCAATCACTATGGGGAGTTGACCCTAGTGTTTCTAGAGGCAGTAGCCTATAGAAGTCCACATGGGAGTCCTATGTGTGACATACATTATCCATTTCATACTCCTCTGTGAACCGAGTTGAGTTGATCTATGAGGAAACCTATCTCACAAGGGATAAGTGGGTTTGGGATTATATCGTGACGTACCTTGTGGAGAGCACATGAGGAAATGTAAAAGGAGTTTACCTTTACGTCACACACTATGGGGAGTTGACCCTAGTGTTTATGGAGGGAGTATCCTTTAGAAATCCACATGGGAGTGCCATGTGTGACAAAACTTTTGCTACTACAATGGTTGTGTACGATTGGCAGAGACTGTGTGCCTCTCGACAATAGTTGTGTACTACTACAGTGGTTGTGTACCATTACTGTGTGTTACTAGGAAATAGTTGTGTGCTAGTAGTAGTGGTTGTGTACCACTGGATAGTATTTGTGTACTGCTATGGAAATATACCTCCCTAGCTAAGAGGGAGTGTTGATGTTTCAACATTAGGTGGACCTTATCCTAGATTGGGCTACAAACCAAGGGAGATAATATACTTTTATCATAAAGGTGCACTTGTGGTAAATGGTCCCAGGCATAGTCCTTCCTTGATCATGACAAGGAATAATATGGACTCCATGTGCTTCAAGTTTTTTCCACGTGTCAGTTAGAATTAGGCTAACATTCACTCATAGGTGTTTACATGTGGTGAAAGATCCTAGTGTGGTCTTTCCCCTACTCATGGTGATTTGAAAAGGAACGATAAAGACTCAAGATGCTATATTCTATTACATGCAGACCCAAAGTGAGATTGATTTTAGAGAGGGTAAATTGGCTGAGAGGGAGAGCCGCATAAGGAGCTTCTCCTCTTTTCAAGTGGGAGAGAGACGTCTTCAAAGATTGACATACAAGTGCCATGAGTCTAGGGTGAAGTTTGTATACTTCAAATACAAGCTTGGCATGATGAAGAATGTATACCTCATTGAGAGGGAGTGTTGATGTTTGGACAACATTGAGAAAACATTATCTTAGATTAATAATTAATAATATAATTACTTATTATTAAATACTATATATAATAAGTAAATGATAATAATAAATAGTTGTTGATTATCCAAGGGACACATCCTTTCATGGATGGTCACCATATGTTCTCTATATATGGAACACTCATCATCGTAATAATATATGATCATATCTCATATGAGGAAAAAAAACAATTAGATCTAGCTGGTTGTAAGAGATATTCTCCAACTAGTTGACTCCTAGATTAGGGTGTTGTTGAGATATTCTCTCAACAAATATATTGTATGACTAAGATATTCACTCTATAATAAAGACAAACTTGATGTATAAATATGCAATATTGTGTGATGAAAATATGATATACTCACATCATCAGTTTGTGTGTATGAACATCATGTCTATTCTCTATTTATTTAATTAAAAAATCATGGAAGATTATGATTAGAAGAATTTTCATATATTTCAGCTAGAGGATATTGGAAAAAAAATGTGTCGAGATGTCGTATATCAAGCAAATTTTAGGGGTGAAATTTATCCATTCAGATAAATTTGAGGATTTAAAGTGGGAAACAATTTTCCTCTATGATATACTCTAAAATTTTAAACTTTAGCCCAAAAATATATATTAAAATGTCAATTTAAATAATGTTTAGCCAACACATTTCTATAGAATTGAAATCCATCGAAACACTTTGCCCTCGATTTTTAACCCCCACAACCAATGTTTTTGTGGAATTTTCAAAGTATTTGGAGAGTTTGTATGATTCACCCTCCAATTTTTAGAATCTTTGGAGACTTTATAGGAATCGCTCATCAAGATTGAAGAGTTCGATGCATTTTGTTTCATTTTCCCTAACTCATGAGAGTATTTTTGTACCTTTTCCCCTTACATCTCTGTAAAATTTCTAAATTCCTACTTTCAATTTCACGGGTTAATTTTTTCCTATTATCTTCTCAAGTTTCATGGATATGAGCCAAAGACATAGAAGCCAAATACAAGATACAATAGAGGAAATCTTTGTATTTTGGAAAAAAAAATGAAGTGTTTGGAAACTTTTGGCCTCTTCAAAAATGGAATTAAGGAGCTTCTTTGGAAGATGCCAAAAATATTTTGTATTTCAATGCATAAATGGTAAAAGGTCGTGGATTTCCTGGTACATTTTGTTGGGCTTCCAACAAAATTTATTATGTCACAGAGAAGATAGTTGTGAAACAATGGAAACACACATTTCCTATGCATCACACAAGGTATTACTATACATTCTAGTTGCAACTAACAAACACATCGATGTTTTATTTTTCCATTTTCAGATTTATAATATTTAGGCTCATGTTCTAAAAACCTCTTGTTTATGCATTTTTTTAGGTTTTTAATGCAAGACACAATATATTCCTATATTCTTAGTGAAACTAATTAACAAATGCATTGATATTATTTTTTGTTTCAGTTTTAGATATGGGGTATGAAGTTTTTACTGCTATTCTAAACCCTCTTGTTTTATGCATTTTTTCAAGTTTTATATGCAAGGGGAAATGTACTCCTTTTTTCCAAGTGAAACTAGCAATCAATTTCTACTAGAAAATGCATTAATGTTTTTTTTTTTACGTTTAGATTCGGGGTAAAACACTTGGCTTCAATATTTTTATGTAGTAGACAAAGTCTTCCTCTTGCCCAACTGCAACTAAAATATTCAATTCATTATTACCTATGATACTTTGCTTGTATTAGAGAATGATATTATAAATTAGTTTACTAAATGTTTAGGGTAATCTCATGAAGGTGGGTAACACTTTCGTGAGAATGGGGGCAAAAAAATTGTTAGAATCCATTTTCAGCTGAAAACATACATCTTTCAGCTGAAAAGGTACATTTTCGGTCGAAATCTTGAATGTCAAATGGAATGACGCATGAACGAAATCCTCATATTTCTTGCAATTAAAATGATTGCCATTTTTTCTGTGATAACACAGAGTTCAACCAAATTGTTTTCGGCCAAAATATTTTTCATCTAAAAAATTAATTTATATATAGTCGACCTTTCACTCCACTGTTACTTTACAGACATTAGAAGTGAACCCTGGTGATTGGTGCATGTTGGCGTTGGCGTTTGGTGAACTGTGGTGCTATTGGAGAACAATGGCATCATTGGCAAATCCAGGCCTAGGGAGTAGGCATCTAGGCCGGGTAAATTTGGTGTTTGTGTGGAGTTTTTTTTTTTTTTGAAACTTTTATTTTGTTATAGTTTTTTTAATTTTGTTAGGACTCTGCACGGATTTTATATGGAATCTCTCCATTCGCACAGAGTGATGCAAAGAGTTAAAAATTACACTCTGTGTGAATGGGAATAGTCGATATGGACTCTTCCCGTTCGCACAGAGTGCCATATGGAATATGTGCAGAGCCCATACATACTCTTCCCATTCACACAGAGTTCCATATGCACTATGTGCAAATGGATAGAGTCTATATGAAACTCTGTGTGAACGGACATAGTCCATATAGAGTTTGTCCATTCACATAGAGTGTGTAAAAACCCCAATCGTTACAACTAAAAGAGAAGCAGAAAGTGCAATTTTTTTTATTTTATTTTTGGCAAGAAGGAAACGACGAAAAAGAGATGAACCACACAACCTGACGATGAACACAAGCACATAGATCATGCAACAGACAACTACGATTCCACGCATTATCACGGAGAGCAACTCGGCGAAACATGCATAAATCAAGAGATAGAAACGACTGCCTGCCCGACACAAACATGACAATGCATACAAGCCTAAGGAAAGCATCCACCATCCCAACACAACGGCCTCGACGAAAAGTAACTAGAGCCTCTATGGTGCACAAAAATAGACACATGAAGGTGTTACAACCCAAGCACCAATAATAACTGCAACTAATAATCCCCCAGGACGGGAAGCACAGACTCTGGCCAAGTTATCATTCGCCTCTATCCATTAGGGCGTGCAATGATCCCCTCATCAGGAATCATGTCATCGCCAGGTGATAGGCATGACAATAACCCTGGCGCAACATAAAATACCTTGACCCTTAACCCAAAGATGAAACCGACGTGCTAGGAGGTCGAATAAACTGACGAAATATGTGAAGATTACCCACGCACCCAAGCAACAGCCGACAAGATGCAAGGATACATCACTAAATTTAGGTTGCACAAGATGTTAAATATTATTCCATTAACCCATAACCCATGATTGTTAATCATTAGTATAAGTGTGAAGGAGTGAACTATTATCAACGACATTTAATCTATTGAGGCAAAAGTAAAAGGATCGAGGTCTAAGATGGATGAAAGAACTATCACTATACCAAAAAAACAATTAGGTTGTTGTTTTCACAAGTCATAAGACATATATAAAACCATGGGAACATAAAGACAATATTTCTAAGGGTAGTAAGGCTATCCACCTTCCCGGGAACCAATCTTTTTAAATCTCTTCAACGTTTAATCTCTGCAAACAATTGTTGTGTAATTATATTTAGAATAAAATTTAACTCTTCAATTAAAATCTCTACTGGAAAATTTGTGTTGTTTAATTATATTAAATGAAACTTTAATCTCTACAAATGAATTCGATACCAGCAGTACCAACAAACTCGCCGTGAGATTATAATTGGAATGGAATTTAAACTATTAATAATTTTTTGCGCAAAAGTTTCGTTGGTTTAAATACAATAAAAAAAGGGGAGTTAAATTATGAAAACTAAGTCGTTTCCCTCGGAAATTTGCTAACTAGATGAGATGTCCTTTAATTACATAATTATGTCAAAGGAAATAACCAATTAGGAATTTAACATTGAGTTAATGAAGCGGTTAGCTGCCTAATCAAAGGTAACAACATTGTTGTCAAAAACTAGGAAGTAACCCAATCGTTGTCTAAGAAAATGATAGAAGACGACATCTATTAACATCTGGCTATCATATCTAGTCATAAAACGCTATCATATACACAACAGAATCGCCTACGTTGCATAGTAAATAAGCTTCCCCTTTTACACAATTATTACAACTACCAAACACGTAGTAACACGCCACCATTGCATTGTAAAAACACTACCTAAAGTTTATGAAAATCTATGTGTAAGTAGAACCAAATCGTGGTCTAGATATGTTGATACTATAGTATATTAAATATTTTATATTGTTGAGTTGAAAATATTATATTTTTCTTATACAATTAAGTTCACTTCCCCATCATTTAAATTGTCAGTAAAAATCATTGAATATAACCTGTGATTATAAACTATGAATAGAATACAAAATGGTTGCCACAGGTATAAAATTGTTGAAAATAAATTATGTCTATAAAACTTTATAACATGTTGTCTATCAACTATGCTAGGGTTGTCATACATTACAATATACCCAGCACACAAATCGTTGCCCTACATAATCACTGCATCAATTCGCTATCTTAATACATACACATCTTACAAATCACTATCATTCTCAACATAAGATTGTTTCCTATGAAATGGAAATCCGTAAAACTAATTTGTTGTCAATCAGTAACAAGGTTGCTAGTCAAATACAATCCACGCAGAATACACAAATACAACAACCATGAAAACATGAATCATGAAATCCCAGGTTAGCAACCATGGAAACGCTATATGAAAATGCAGAAAATACAATTCATGGTGAAATAAAATGCATATATATAAACTCAATATCATAGTGATATAAAAACGCAGTGATACAAATTTGTAGTGACATAAAACTATGCATGATGCCAAAAATGGTGGAGCAGAAAACGGTGCAATGTGTCAATAAAATCATGGAGCATAAATTGTACTTTCTGCCAATGCAATAGTTGGTTAAGAACTCTCCTTATGCCATTAAAATCATGGATCAAAAATTGTGCAATGTCTCAATAAAAGTAAAGAAAACGCTTTCATGAAGATTCAAAACTCAGTAATAAGATAGAAAACGTTGTCCATTCCCATGTTTAAAGTGTATAAGCAACTGCAGTCAAAATAAAAATCGTTGTGCAATGAAGGATAAATTTGCAGTCTGTAAATGTATAAAAAAAGGGTAAATTCACAGGGTAAAATTTTCCATCAAATGTATTAATTTTCAGAGGAAAATCGCAGGCTAGATGGATTAAAGATGCAGAGAAATTTTGCCATTGAAAGGTAATAAATTAGAGACGAAAAAAAATTGTGGTTGAATGCTTGCACGGAGAAAAGATAAACAATACGCAGAGGTAATCAATCACAAGAAGGCGCAATAAAATCAATCAACCACGAACAATCAATAGGGGTAGATAGTTGGGCAAAAACATCATTTGCTCATCATCCATGCACAGAAAAGCAGGGCATTATAATCTATAGGTCGCTATGCACCGAAGTGATGACCATAGATTCGAATCCTGGCCGACTTCTCAGGCATGGATTGATGATCTAGGGATGATGATGAACTATAAAGCACAATATCTTCATAATAATCAATAAAACCAAAACAAAACAGTCATAGCAATCGAAGATCGGTTGCTAGGGAAATCAATTCAATGCAACGAGTGTAAATCTATGATGACTTTAAGTTCTCGATTAAAAACGTTGAGTAAAACACATTTTATTTTTACACAATAGAACTATAGTAATGGAAGCGTAAGAATAATATTAATCTACCATTCAAAATAAAATCATGCGTATCGTAGCCGATCCCAAATCAAGCCGATCCACTCGCCTCTTGACTGCCTTGCTAGACATCAAAAACAAAACATAACTGTCATAGAAATCATGAAATGTCGAAATGCAAAATTGTGAAATGCCTATTGGTGCAGCCTATGGTCACGGTTGGTGGTCACGTGAGGGAAAGAAGCTAGTGGAGCTCATTTTTTTTGGAGTTTCGGGGATTGCGACTTGGAGTGTCGAGACTCTTCATCACAGGAATGCCAAAATCAGGGATGATTTTAAGGATGGAAAGTTATTTTAAAATGTAGAAACCTTGGTGAATATTACTAATCCTTCATATGTCAACTATAAATGTTTGGCGATATGTTTTTAAAAATATTCAAATTTCTAAGTATTTTGTATAGTTTTTATAAAATTTTGGCGATTTTTAAGGTAAAATAATTTTATCCTATAGAATTTGGGCGAATCATTTTTAAAATAGCGAATCTCGTTTTTGGAAAAACCATGGAAAATTAGCCCATCAACAAAATTTAGCCCCTAAAATCATCCCTGGCCAAAATGTTGAAATACTGAAATGCGAAATGGTGAAATCAACACGAGATCCCATGCTTGTAATCCAATGGTGTTGGATACTTGGAAATCTGATCAAAGGGCTACTGTTGCTCCGCATGATTAATTGTTTAGTTACAATTCAGTTAGCAGAACCAAATCATGGTTCTTGGACAGTTGGCATTTTAGTTGTTGAATCATTGTTCTAGGGATTTGAGGGGTAACTGAAGGGGTTGTAGTGTATAAAAGAAACACGCAGTGACTATGTGTGGTTCGTCATTCTCAATGAAAAATGAGTTGAACTGTAAGAAAGGGAAAATTATTGTATGCGTAGTGTGAGACCGAGAGTATGCGCAGTGTAAGATAAATCTCAGTGATGAGTAACAGATGAGGAATAGACAGAAGCAAGAGTAGAATTGTAGAATAGCTTGAAGCAGAGGAGAATTGCAGAACAGGCAGAGGAAGAGAATAATTGCATAATAGTTAGAAGCAGATTAGATTTACAGAATAGAGAAGAAGTGGTAAGAATCTATTTATATGTGTTTTTGGTTATTCAATCATTTATTTATAATCAGGGAGGTAGGGTGGTGCTAGGGAGGACTGTGGTCCTCTGATATTCAAGTTGGTGCTTGAATATTGGGAGTTGTATCTTCCATCTAGTTGTGGCTAGAAAACAGGGTGGCAAGGTGGTGCTTGGGAAAACACAGAGTTTTCTATATGCAAGTTGGTGCTTGTATAAGTGGAAGTAGGTGCTTCCATCCAGTTGGTGTTGGAAAACTCAGGGAGTTGCTGCTTCCTTCTAGTGGGTGTTAGAGAAACCAGAGAGTTGGTGCTCTCAAACAAGTTGATGCTTGTATAAGTGGAAGTAGGTGCTTCCATCCAGTCGGTGCTGGAACACTCAGGGAGTTGGTGCTTCCTTCTAGTCGGTGCTAGAGAAACCAGAGAGTTGGTACTCTCAACAAGTTGGAGATTGTAAAACCGAGGTAGTAGCCTCACTTTGAGTCGGTGCTCAAACATAGAGGATGTACAGAACTTAAAAGACTGTCTATCATTTCGAAGAAGAAGAGGTTTTCTCCCTTTATGGGGTTCCTCGTGAAAATTTGACTCTGTGTATATCTTATGTGTGATTGATGCTCATTATTTATGTTGTTCATATTATGTATAATATTGATGGTCACTTGATGAAAGATTAAAAATGGCTTAATATTCTTAATATTGTTTAAGCACAGTGACAACTGATTCACCCCCCCTCCCTCCCTCAGTTTCCTTAGTAATTTCAACATAAGATACACAATACAATAGAGACACAAATATATGTGCTTCACCCAGTGTGGGCTACATCCACCAGAGAAATTTCTAAGTACTTCCTTTATTATTATCCAACAAATGAAGGAATACAACCTACAACACACCCACTGTAACTTCCTCTTATTTCTCTCACATTCTACTCTCTCATAATAAAATATTCACAATGATACATAACCACAATACATTTCCCTCATAAAAGAGGGTTTCCTTCTAGGGAAAAAAAAACCCCGACATAACTTCTACTGTCAAATCTACGACCTTATAATGAACGGTCCATATTTACTATAAAATTACAATATAGATTTACAAGGAAATTTTTCCTTCAGGTGCTTTGCCTTGAATCCCTGTCGGTGGCCTGCTTGCTCCCGGACCCCGTAGGGGGGAAATCCGCCCCTGCAACGCCCCTGCATGGAGGGGTGTATAGTCTTCATGGGGTATAAACACAACTGAAAACAAATACCTATGAATCAGGAAGATAAGAAGGCTCCACAACGAATATATTCCAGGTTTGGAAAGAAGCCTGGTATCTACCAGCAACATGAGTGATGCAGGAGTACACACTTTATTTTAGAAGGATATGTGCAAAATGGTCAGCGGTGCGATGGTATTAATGAAAGGATTATGAATTGGAAACCTATAGAAGTTATTAGGGAATTCCAACTTGACTAGATGCAATAACATCATTGCTCCTGAAGTTGAGTCAAATTCAAATCAAATCAAATAAACTCTATCTAAGTCTATCCAAAATGACTCGACAAGTCTTCGTCAAGTCGACCTGACCATGCTATGGAACAAGAGGATGGGACTCATTGGAGAAAAATGACTTTGAACTATGCATAAAAAAGGTATGGTCAAAGGCTTTCCTTAATGTAATTTAGAATTTGATTTTTGTGAACATTGTATATATGGAAAACAAAGTCGAGTGAGGTTCCCATATGGAAAGACAAGGGATAAGAGGATTCTAGAATTGGTTCATAGTGATGTGATTGTCCCTATTCTAGTGCCTTCACTTGGTGTATCAATGTATTATGTCTCATTCATAGATGATTTTTCTAGGAAGACATGGATATATTTCATGAGGAAGAAATCATTTTTTTTTTCCGATCAATTCAAAGAGTTTAAATCACTTGTATAAAACCAGATAGATAAGAAGATAAAGTTACTAAGAATTGAAAATGGTGGTGAATTATGTGGAAATGATTTTCAACAATTATGCAAGAAGTGTGGCATAGAACACCAAAATACCATACCATATACCCCACAACAAAATGGATTTTCCGATAGAATGAAAAACAATTGATGGAAAAGGAAAGGAGCATGCTCTGTGGTGTTGGGCTTGCACAACAATTATGTGGAGAGACAATCTACACTACAAAATATCTGGTGAATATGTCTCCTTCGTCGACATTGGTCGACATGACTCCACATAAGGTATGATATAGTAACAATCCTTTTCTTTCACACATCAAATTATTTGGCTATGATGCATTATTTGATGTTCTCAAGGAAAAGAGGAACAAGTTGTACAAGAAGGCAGTCAAGAATATTTTCATTGGATACAAAGAAGGAATGAAAGGATATAAGCTCTAGGATCTTACATCAAGTAAAATAGTGTACGATCGATATGTGGACTCCAAAAAAGTCAGAAGGAGGTCTGAGTATGAATTGATGGTTAAAAATAAGAATAATACAGAGAATGTGAGGTTTAAACTGAGGAAAGAAGAAGAAGAAGATTCATATGAGTCGACTAAATTATATGAAGAGGTGGAACAATCGAACCTGGTTGTAAGGAGGACTGAACGAGTAAGAAAACCATTCAAAAGGTATGGTCCACCCAACTTTTGTTCTGCATTTTTGTTAACTTCCACTTATGAGGAGCCCAAGTCGGTCAGGAAGGGAATCAACTCCGTAGAGGGTAGACTTTGGAAAGACGTGATGGTCGAAGAAATGGAATCCTTGCACAAAATGAGACGTGGGATTTAGTCCAATCTCTTAGTCGAAGAAATCCCTTTAGTAGCAAGTGGATATTCAAGAAGAAGATGAAAGAAACAAGTCAAGTCAATAAATTCAAAGCTCAACTAGTAGAAAAATGATATTCCCAAGTCGAAGGAGTTGGCTTCAATGATATTTTTTCCCTATTGAAAAATTAACTTCCATTAGATTACTAATGTCCCTCATTGCTGCATTTGATATCAAGATAGAACAAATGGATATGAATAAAACATTCCTACATGGGGACTTGGAAGAAGAAATCTACATCAAAAATCCTGAAGGATTTGTAGTAAAGGGAAAGAAAGAGCTAGTGTGCAGGTTGGAAATATCCCTTAATGGTCTAAAGCAATCACCAAGGATGTGGTATAAAAATTTTGACACACACATCCTTAGTTTGGGATTTGTGAGAAGCAAAGTGGATCACTTCATATATTCCAAGGAATAAGGTGGACGTTTCATATATGTAACATTTTATGTCGAAGACATGTTTCTGATTCGAAAAAACATGGATGTAATAAAGGAGATGAAGAATAAACTTTCCTCCAAGTTCTACATGAAGGATCTCAGTGCAACAAACTTTATTCTAGGAATGGTGATCAAGAGAGATCAAGGAGTGAGGAAGATTTGGTTGAACAAGAATAAATATATTGAAACAATTTTGAAACGTTTCAACATGCATGATTGAAAACCTATAAGGGTGCCAATTCCTATGGGAGAAAGGCTATATGTTGAACAGTGTCCAAAGACACAAGAATAAATAAAGGATATGGAATGTGTCCCCTATGCAAGTGTTGTTGGTAGTCTAATGTATACGATGGTATGCACTCAACTAGACATTTTTCATGTAGTGGGAGTGTTGAGTAGATACATGTCAAAGTGGATCGACCGAGAAAATTAGAATTCAAAGTAATTGACAAAAAGTCGGAGAGGTCAACAAAAAGGAGGTCAACAAGCGGTTGTGTGAAAACAGATTGGAAACTGGATGAAGGTTAAATGATAGTCAAGTGGTAATCCTACTTGGTATTCGACTGTAATAGAATCCTGAGATCCACGAGTTTGTCGCTAATGATCTACGAGGATCTATAAACATTTTTAGGCGTCTTTCTTTAGGGTTTTTCCTACTTTAAATCCTATAAGTAAGGCATGTTGTACTTATATTAAGTTTATCTTCATGCTAATCATTAGATCAATCATTTTAGAGGTTGTTGGTCATGTAGATGTATTGGCTACAAGGTTGTTCTTTTGTAAGTAAAGAATGTATAATGTCGATTGGGTCTCAGGTAAGGACCAAGGTTAGGGATATAACCTTTTATTTTGAATGAATAAGACAACAAAAGAGAAAGAAGCACAAGGAATGTCGGTTTTCTTGTTTGGGCTTCCAGGGAAAAATCTTTGTGTATTGTGTGGTTTCTATTAATATTATGGTAGCTGCGGGAAGTATTTACCCCCATGTGTGAACATAATGAGAATAGAAGACTCCGAGAAGCAAGAGATACCCTAATGAGTTGGCTAATAACCCTAGAAGCCTTGTCGGCTCAAGAAGATAATTTATATTAGGCTATTAGCCTCCAAGAGAAGAAGTCGGCGAGAATTAATAATAATACACTGAACAGACACATACCTAGAAGGAGAATTCGGCCCCAGCAAACTGTCATGATTACTATAAATAGAGGGTGTCAGTTCTCATTTGCAGCATCTTAGAATTGCAGTTTTCCCAATTCGTGCGCACTGCAGTTGCAGTCTCGTGCGCAGGTTTGGAGGAGGGTTGCAGTTGTAGCTCCAGCAGCAACTAGTTTCAATATTGGCTTGGATATCTCTTGGCTAGGGTTTGGGACTATCTAATGAGTCTTTTGTGTTGCACAATCCTTTGGGAGAGATGCATTGCCCTTTGTTTGGCTATCTAGCCTAGGGTTTGCTTCCGGAGGAATTTCTGAGTCAAGGTTAAGGTTCTCGGAGGGAGGCTTTGGCCTGTGGTTGGGTGATGAGGGTATCGTCAATGGTAAAATGAGCACAACATCTTCTATATTCTAACAGGTTATGGGCCCACGCCCCTTCAGTCAGCCTAAAACGCTGGAAGGAAACATAGCCGCTAGATATTGAGCTCATTGAGGAACTGCCACTAAGGTTACTAGTAGGAGCAGTTTCCAAAAGAACTGCAGCTAGGGTTACTAGCAGAAGCAGTTGCAAAAATGCTAAAACCTCTTGTCAAATCACCTTAAGTGACTATATTGACCTAATCTCTGGATAGATCAGTGTGCCCTATCCAAGTGCATCTCGTGGTACACTCAGAAGGCCAAGACATGAAGTTTGGATTTTTGGTCAAATCTAGGGTTTGACCAAGTCAAGCAAGCCATGATGAATTCTATGAAGTCTCAGAACAAGCTAGATGGAGCCTCTAACTTTAGAGCATGGAAGACAAGGATTGACCTCATCCTTGCTAAGAATAAAGTGTTGGATATTGTGAAAGGAAAGATCGTGAAGCCAGAGCTTAAAGAAGGAGAAGAGAAGGAACCGCAGAACATTGCAGCTATGGAGAAGTTCAAAGACGTTGACATCAATGCCATGAGTATCATAGTGGATTCTATAAAATACCACTTGATACCCTAC
>SNQJ01S0174793.1:0-20188 GCA_010110895.2 Picea sitchensis | reverse complement strand
TATCATAACGCATCATCATCAAGGATAAATGTTTTATCATCATAAAAGTCCAGATCACTTGCGAGCAAGTGTCCTCAAAGAATAAGTTTTCTTAGTGCGCCAGCGCGGGATGTTACACCATGCGTCTATGAAATATTCTCCCTATCTTTTCGTCTCTAGTTGATCTAGAACTTTTAGATCTAGTACAATACGTCTCACTTTCAACCTCTTCTAGTATATCTTGATCCTCAGTCAAGGAACATATATATGAGAGTTACCTATTTTGTTGTACCCACACTCAATAAAATGAGAATATAAGTTAGAGAGCTAAGTATTTTGGAAGATATGGAGATTTTTTATTTGAATGTCCTCAAAGGAGAACTACATTCAACAAGCATGGTTTAATTAGAATGTAAGGACTTTTGATATTGATGTCATGTTATTTTATGTTGTCACTCATGATTTCAATTTCTAATTATTGACCTCAAATTCCCGGGGTCATAAATTTTACATACGACCTTCGTTTTAGGCACATGATATCCCGTTGGAAAGGTATTTTTGAGAAATACACATTATGTCATAAAAATCTAACTATGTATACAGTCTGACATTGGAAATCCAAAAAAACATTATTTAGGGCCCTAAAATGGCCTTGGAAGTACATAAATATGTACTGACATGAAAACTTCCAAAATAAGCCAGTTGGATTATGTGGGAAGCCACCAATATCCACCTGGAAGATTTTTAGGGATTTAGACAGCCTCAAAAATGTATAACCCACAATTACAAAGAATTATAGAAGAATGTGTTGAACTAAAAATTTCCAAGAGGAGCTTGTTGGAATAGGTGGGTGGCCACCAATATCCACCTGGACTAGTCCTCCACCCTTAGGAAGTAATGGTCTCCATTCTGTTGAGTTCCCCCATCAAGTGAGGAAATTTATGTTGATTTTGGATCTGTGTTAGCCACTTTCTTTGGGGTAGGAGCTTCCCTACCTTGAAAAACCAATAAAGTTGGATCCTTTGTTGGTGAGTGCCCTTGACCCATGTGTCCACTATCTAATCAATGGATTCATGTTCCATGCAGTTAGGGTTGATATTTGTTGGTGTCAATTATTCTGCAATCTCCGAGGTGTGCAATAATGGTGGAAAATATGGCTGAAGGAGGTCCACATTGAACACTTAGTGAAAGCTAAGGAAGGGGGGAGTGTTTATCTCAAACGAATTGTCACCCACAACCTTGGCGATAGTGTAAGGACCATAGAAACGTTGAAGGAGCTTATGATGGGGTCCTGTAAGGCATTATTTTTGCAAATGTAACCAGACCTTATCTCCCACCTAAAACTTGTATGGTATCCAGTGTTGATCATGGAATTGCTTGTACTTAGCATTGGCTTTCTGCAAAAACTCATTAACATGTTGACATATGTGTTGAATCCTCTCAATGAATTTGGTGGCTTTGTTGGCCTCAGACCAAACATGGGAAGAATTTGTTTGTGTGGCTGCAAAAGGTAGTGCAACATCAATGGGACCCAAGGGTTGGAATCCCAACCCCACTTGAAAGGGGCTATGGTCAGTGGAGATATGGAGAGACATGTTGTATTTGTGTTTAACATAGGGAATACTCTCATCCCATGTATGTAGATGTTTAAAGTTATACATGCACAGTATGTGCACAATCATCTAATTGATGACCTTTGTTTGGCCATTGGTTTGAGGGTGGAAGGCAAAGGATTTAGTGAACTTGGTGTCCAATAGTGATGAGAGACTTGACCAAAATGTGTTGAGGAACCTATTGTCCTGATCGAAGATGATGGTCTGTGGTATCCCAAAATGGACCCACACTCATTTGACCAAGAGCTTGGGAGCAATTTTCGTTGTGATGCTTTTCTTGCAAGCTATGAGAATGGTCATGTTCAAAAACCGATCAACCACCACAAATACGCAATCATTTCCTTGCTTGGTGGACGAAATTCCATATATGTAATCCATAGAGATGGATTCCCAAGGCCTCTCAGGACTGGGAAGAGGGGTGTATAAGCCTTGAATCTTGATGGTTGGCTTGGAAATGGCACAAAAAATGCAAGATTTGATATACTTGTTGACGTCCTGTCAAAGTTTTGGCCAATAAAAGCGTTTATGTAGAAAAACCACAATTTTCTCCATGTAAAAATGTCCTACCATTCGACTATATTGAGCCTCCCAAGTTATATTTACACGCTCACTTGAAAGAATACATATATGGCCCATATGGCATAACAATCCTTCCTAAATGTGAAAATCGGTGACATTCGCATCTGTACCCAAGAGCTGATAGGTGGTGGAAATGTCAGGATCTCATTGATAAAGTTGGGGCCACTCATATGACTCATGCCCACAATAATGGATCACAATGGTAAGTGCAGCCACGGGAGGTTGACTGAGGAAATAAGTGATAGGATCTGTGCTCCCTATCTAATACTTGATGTTGAGATGAAACTGTTGCACGTATGTGGACCACTTTTGATGGAGGTCGTTATGCAAATTCTCTTGTGTCTATATGAACTACAGAGGCTTGTGGTCAGTATGTATGATTATGTCATTTCCCAGAATATAATGTTTCCATTGACGACAGGCTTGCATAATGGAATACATTTCCTTGTCATAAGTAGGGTATTTCTAGACAGCATCTGAGAGTTTCTTAGTATGGTATGATACTAGATGATCGTGCTGAGTGAGAACTATGTCTACATCATATTCGGATGCATCAATCTCAATATTGAATGGTTTTTGCAGATCGAGTAAGGAGAGTACTAGAGCTAAGCACAAGTGATACTTTAGATCATAAAATGCTCATTGTTGTGCCTTCCCTCATGCAAAATTTTCCCTTCCACCACCTTTGGTCACTTGATTGAGGGCACATGCAATATGGGAGAATCCCAACATGAACCATGGGTAGAAGTTGGCAAGTCCCAAGAAGCTTCGAAGCTCAGTTAGTGTGGTTGGGGCTGGCCAATAATGGATGAATTGGATCTTGGATGGATCCACATGTACGCCATTCTCATCAACAATGTATATTAGACCTTGTTCATTCCAAAGGAGCATTTTTCCAAGTTGTCATATAGTTTTTGTTGCTGCAGAGTGCTCAAAACCTGTTGAATATGTTGAATGTTCTCCTCCCAAGTTCTATTGAAGATGAGGATGTCCTCTAGATATACCACCACAAAAGAGTTGGTGAAGGGTCTCAATACATCATCCATCAACCTCATGAAAGTGGTTGGTTCATTTTTTAATCCAAAGGGCATGACCAGCCATTCGAATAGACCTTCTTTAGATTTTAAAGTTGTCTTCCATACATCAGTCAGTTCGATGGGAACTTGGTGGTAGCCTGAATTCAGGTCAATCTTGTTGAATAATGTTTCCCCCTTGAGTTGTTCAAGAAGGTCATCAATGTGGGGAATTAGGTACCGGTTCCTGACTATGATTTTTTTTAATTATTTTTAATCAATGCAAAGACGCAAGGTCTTGTATTTCTTCGGCACTAGTACAATAGGGTTTCTGCAAGGGGAGGAGATGGGTCTTGTGTTCCCCTTTTGAAGCAAATATTGGATATGACGCTTGATTTCATCACTTTTCATCAACAAGCAACGATAGAATGATCCATTAGGCATAGGTGCACCGGGGGTTAGATCAATTGGATGCTTGACTTGGTAGTGCATCGGTACCCCGGTGGGTAGGAGAAGATGTCTCTATACTCTTCCACGATCCCATCCACTTGCTTCTGATGCAAATAGAGTCTTTGTGTAGAGGCCACAAATGTGGAGAAAACCTTTTTATTACTATGATCATAGATAAAAAAGAATAAAAAATTCTCGGTCTGTGAAATGACCTTACTGCATTGCTTAGCAGAGATTAAAGAAATATCAGTAGGCAACGCTACCTCTGGTATCCTGTACAATTTTCTACACAAAGTAATAATAAAACTGCAGGGTTTAGACTCATACATAGAATGTTGCTTCCACAAATATGGTTGTCCTAAAAGAACATCACAAACTTCAAGGGGAGAAATATCACACCATACCTCTTCTTTGAAGGGCTTAATGTCATAGGTCAGACAACATTGTTGGTTGACGCGAATATCTCTTCCTTGGTAAAGATAGTCGATGGTGTAGGGTTTTGGGTGCGGTGTCATTGGTAGGTCCAACTGCTTGATGACCTCTTCTGAGATCATGTTCTTCTGAATGTCACTATTGACAATTAAATGAAGCATATCCCTATTTACCCACATCTGTGAGTGAAAGAGGCATTCCCCTTCCTCTGGTTCTTCTGGTTCGCTTGGATAGAATTTGGTGGTAGAGACAGTGGCACTAGGTTAAAAATAGATAATCTAATTCCCTCCTTCTGGATTTTATTTGGAGTCTGAATCTGCCTCTAACTCAAAAGATTTCATCTCGGCCACCAGTGACATCTTGGAGAGACATTCTTCGATGTTGTGCCAAGGGATTTTATGGTATTCACAACACTTTCCCATGTCCTTGTTCGACTTCTCATTACCCTTCGTGTGCTTCATCTTAGACTTATTTTATTGATAGTGGCCATATTTTATTTATCCCTTTTTTGTGGTTTTGGATCTCCTTTTCCCTACTTAGGATGCAATGATTTTGTAGATCCAAACTCTTGCCTCTTCTGCTTAAATTTCTGCCAAATCTTGGTAGCATATCTATAAGCCGCACATAATGAGGTGATGTCCAAAAACTGCATTTATGTTTCAATATATCTATGAAAACAGTCGTGTTATTTGAGCACCAGATGTCGTTCAGAGTATTTGATACCCAATTCGGTCCATAGGGTATGGAGAATATTGGTTAAATATGGTATTGTCCAGTCCCTTTCTTGATGCAGCATGGTCCATCTTGTGTACTGGTACTCATAGATTCCAACAGGGTAGTATTATTCTTTAATGGAATCCCTAAAAGAATCCCATGTGGGGGAGAACACAAACATTGAATAATCCTTTATGGCCCTTTTCTGAGAGTAAGTATCCCACTAGTCCTTAACATTGGGGACAACCTTGAAGAGTGCAAAAGTAATATTTTCCCTATCGGAAAAATTGTGGACTAAAAAATAACCTTCAATAATATTCAACCATTTATCTACAACATATGCATTTGTCATTCCTTCAAATAATGGAATATCAAAATTTACTTGTACCTTGAAGGGGTTTGCATGGCCACTTGATGAAGATGCATCTCCTATGGGAATCCACTAAAGGATCTGTGCAAAGCTGTCCATCATCTGTTCTTTTCTCGCGCAAGGGCTTCCTTGAGAAAAATATTAAAAGGATCTCCTACTCCCTATTATTTCTTCTCATCCCCCACGGGTTTTTGTTGGGCTTGGAAAGACCGATCTTTCAAAGGCTTGACTGGTTTGAGTCCCAAATTCTTGTACCCAGGTCTTGTCAGGGACATGCATGAAGAAAAATAAATGAAGAGAAAATCGCTCTGATACCAATTATCTAGATTTATAAGTGGAACAAAATGAGTAAAATACTAACTATAATAACACAGAGATATGGAGAACAACAACAGATATCTAGTGAACAATAACTTCTATTGAATAAATAAAATACGTTGAAACTGTAAAAATCTAGAACTGAAAAAAACTTGCTCAAATGGTGGTAGCTATCTCTAAGAAGAGATGTGGATTCTATGCACATATGTATGAGGATAATGATTACAATGAGGCTCCAGAGACCTTTTTAACATTACTCATGAATTCCAAAACCCTAAGCATCCAAAAACCTAACCCTATGTGATGAAATGCCAAACATTATGTGGGCCCCGATGGACAAGTTGGTACCTCAACTTCTTGGGGTCGTAAATTTTACATAAAACCTCCATTTTAGGCGCTTGATAGCCAATTGCAAAGGTATTTTCAAGAACTACACATTATGACATCAAATTGTGATTTTGTCTACAATTTGACAGTGGAAAGCAAAAAAAAACATTGTTTAGGGCCACAAAACGGCCCTGGAAGTACAAAAATATGTACTGATATGAAAAGTTCCAAAATAAGCCAGTTGAATTAGGTGGGAGGACACCAATATACACCTGGAAGTTGTGTAGGGATTCAGACAGCCCTGGAAGTGTAGAACCCACAATTACAAAGAATTATAGAAGAACGTGTTGAACTAAAAAATGTCAAAAGGATCCATCTAGAATAGGTGGGTGGCCACCAATATCCACCTCGATCAGCTAGAAACAAACAATCTTCCTGATATTGAAAATGATGTAAATGTATTGATCTGGTGCATTGGCATGTGTAATACTATCCACAATGAAGAAATTCAAATTTCCATGTGTAAGAGTCAAGTTGCATAAGTTGCATAAAGTTGCATAAGTTGCATAGTTGCATAACGTTGCATAAGTTGCATAAACTTTCATAAGTTTCATAGTTGCGTAAAGTTTCATAATTTGCATAAAGTTGCATAGTTGCATAGTTTCATAAGTTGCATGTTGCATAAAGTTGCATAGCTTCATAAGTTGTGTGTCATAAAGTTGCATAAGTTCCATAAATTTGCATAGTTTCGTAAAGTTGCATAAGTTGCATAGTTGCATAAAGTTGCATAAGTTGCATAAGTTGCATAGTTTCATAAGTTGGATGTTGCATAAATTTGCATAAAGTGACATAAGTTGCATAAAGTTGCATAAGTTGCATAAAGTTGCATAAAGTTGCATAAGTTGCATAGTTGCATAAAGTTGCATAAAGTTTCATAGTTGTATAAAGTTTCATAAAGTTGCATAGTTGCATAAGTTGCATGTTACATAAAGTTGCATAGTTGCATAAAGTTGCATGTTATATAAGGTTGCATAAATTTGCATAGTATTTCTTCAATTTGAATCAGAGATTTAGTAGGGATGAAGAAGACATTGTTTTTGTTTTTTAGTATAGTATTTCTGGAAAAAAAATTGAAGAGTCTCGTGAAGATACAATATTCCTTGCTTCTCCAAGGAATAAAAACCAACATTTTCATAATCAAGTTGAAATATTACATAAGAAGGAAGACATGGTTGTCCAAGTAGACCTAAAAGAAGATAAAATACCTAATGATATTACAACTCAGTACACACAAAATCAATTTTTCATATCAGCCAATACGGGCTGGGAGTTGCAACTTACACATGATGTGAATCTCAGTTGATATAGGCTACAAGTTGTAGCTTACATAGGCTTCAAATATTAGTTGATACATGATGTGAGTTGAAAAATACAGAGGCTGGGATTTGAAGGTTACACGGGTTGTGATTTACATCTTACACAAGCTGCAAATATCAGTTGATACAGGCTGCGAGTTGCAACTTACACAGGCTACGAATAGTAGTTGATACAGGTTGTGAGTTGCATCATACACATGCTATTAATATCAACTGATACAAGCTGCGAGTTCCATCTTACACAGGCTGTGAATATCAACTGATACAGGATGCGATTTGTAGCATACATAGGCTATGGTTATCATCTTACACATATTGTTTATATTAGTTGATACATGTTGTGAGTAGCATCATATATATCAGCAATTTTATCAATCCATAAAAGATAGAAGTTTATCCCTCAAGCAGTGCACAAATTCTTCCACAGTGTTGGTATACAACAAACGTATTTATCAGCAAGTTTTCGAGTCTCTTATAGGTTACATAGTCTAGTCTAAGTCATCATGGAAACCTATTTAAGAGCATAATTTCATGGTGGAATATTTGTAAGTGATCATACATTACTAATGCAATAAAAGAAGATTGTTTGTTGGGGGTTTTCTCCCTGTATAGACTTGGCAGAGATGATGATTATTTACTTGAAAGTCATGAAATGTGAATTGCATTCAACAAGCATGGATTAATTAGAATGTAAGTCCTTTTGAGATTGATGTCATGTTATTTTATGTCATCGCTCATGATTTTAATTTCTCATTATTTCTCATAGAAAGATTTTCTCTAGATTTAGATGTTATGTTTGAGGATGCTTTGGAGATGTGAAACCATATTTGCACAAATCCATTTCTTCATGGTAATGAATTCACATTAGAGAATCTTGATCTTAGGTCAAGAGTAATTGCAGATACTTTCACATTTCTTATTTTGCAATGAAGATATGTCTTGGTAAGACATATGAGCTTCCATAGGCCTACCGATTTGTTAAATTTCGCAGCATCAACAATCCTTATCCACTGAGGGGATAGATGGGCCACCCCGAGGCTAGCCAAGGAGATTTGGAGAATGAACTTGTCTTGTGAGGTATTAACAAAATACATGGGGAACATACAACCTCTGTGATTCAAACCAAAATTCAGGATGAACAAGATGATTTATGATCTTGTGAGTCAAGATGTAAGTCTAGTGAAAAATCTAGAGGGAATGTACAACCTCTGTGAGCATATCCAATCTAGTGAAAAAGTCAGGGGAACATACAACCTCTTTGAGCATAGAAATATCGGTGCAAAAGTCAAGGGGAACATACAACCTCTGTGATCCTAGTCAAACCTTCTGATCCATGATCAAAAGTCAAGGCATCTAGAAAAAATTAGGTTAAACATAAAATTCCTATGAGCTAGAAACAAACAATCTTCTTGCTATTGCAAATGATGTAAATGTATTGATCTAGTGCATTGGAACGTGTAACACTATCCACCATGAAGAAATTTTAATTTCCATGTATAAGAGTCAAGTTGCATAAGTTACATAAGTTGCATAAAGTTGCATAAAGTTGCATAGTTGCATAAAGTTGCATAAGTTGCATAAAGTTGCATAGTTGCATAAAGTTGCAAAAAGTTGCATAAGTTGCATAAAGTTGCATAAGTTGCATAGTTGCATAAGTTGCATGTTACATAAAGTTTCATAGTTGCATAATTTTCATGTTGCATAAGTTGCATAATGTTGCATAGTTGCATAAAGTTGCATAAGTTTCATAGTTGCATAAAGTTGCATAAGTTTCATAGTTGCATAAAGTTGCATACTTGCATGTTGCATAAAGTTCATAAAATTGCATAAGTTGCCTAGTTGCATAAGTTGCATGTTGCGTAAGTTGCATAAAGTTGCATGTTGCATAAGTTGCATAAAGTTGCATCAGTTGCATAGCTGCATAAAGTTGCATTGTTGCATAAAGTTGCATAAGTTGCATAGTTGCATAAAGTTGTGTAATATGCATAGTTGCATAAAGTTGCATAAATTGCACAGTTGCACAAGGTTGCATAAGTTGCATAGCTTCATAAGTTCCATGTTGCATTAAGTTGCATAAAGTTGCATAAGTTGCATAGTTGCATAAATTTGCATAAGTTGCATAGTTGCATTAAAGTTGCATAAAGTTGCATAGTATTTCTACAGTTTGAATCAGAGATTTAGTAGGGATGAAGAAGAAATTGTTGTTGTTTTTTAGTATAATATTTATGAAAATGTTTTTGAAGAATCTCATGACGATACAGTCTTCCTTGCTGGTTGAGGGGATAAAAACCAGCATTTTCATAATCAAGTTGAAATCTTACATAAGAAGAAAAACATGGTTGTTAAAGTAGACCTAGAAGAAGAGAAAATACCTGATTATATTACAACTCAGTACACACAAAATCAACTTTGCATATCAGCTGATACAAGTTGCGATTTGCAGCTTACACAGGTTGTGAATATCAGTTGATACGAGTTGTGATTTATAGCTTACACAGGTTGCGAATATCAATTGATACAGGCTATGAGTTGCAACATACACAGGCTATGAATATCAGTTGATATAGGTTGCGAATATCAGTTGATACGGGTTGCAAGTTGCAGCTTACATAGGCTATGAATATCATTTGATACAGGCTACAAGTTGCAGCATACAAAGGCTGCAAATATCAACTGATACGGGATGTGAGTTGCATCTTACATAGGTTGTGAATATCAACTAATACAGGATGCAAGTTGTAGGATACATAGGATGTGAGTATTAGCTTACACAAAATGTGAATATAAAATGATACAGGCTGCAAGTAGCAACATATATATTAGTAGTTATATCTGTCTAGAAAAGACATAAGTTTAGCACTCATGCAGTGCACAAATTCTTCCGCAGTGCTGGTATACAAAAGACGTATTTATCAACAAGTTTCTTAGACTGTTACAAGTTATATAGTATGGTATAAGTCATCTTGGAAAGCTCGTTAAGAGCATAATTTCATGTTGGAATATTTGTAAGTGATCATACATTAAAAAGGCAATAAAAGAAGATTATTTGTTGTGGTTTTTCTCCATGTATAGGGTTGGAAGAGATGACGATTGTTTACTTCAAAGTCATGAAATGTGAATTGCATTGAATAAGAATGGTTTAATTAGAATGTAAGGCCTTTTGATATTGATGTCATGCTATTTTATGTCATCACTCATGACTTTAATTTCTCATTATTTCTCATAGAGAGTGTTTCTATAGTTTAGATGTTATGTTTAAGGATGCTTTAGAGACATGAAACCAGATTTGCACAAAGCAATTTCTTCATGGTAATGTATTCACATTGGAGAATCTTGATCTCGGGTCAAGAGTAATTTCAGAGACTTTCACATTTATTATTTTTCAATGAATATCTATCTTGGTAAGACAGATGAGTTCCCATAGGCCTACCATTTTGTTAAATTTGGTAGCATCAACAATCATTCTCCAATGAGAGGCCAGATGGGCCACCCTGAGGCTATCCAGGGAGATTTAGAGAATCAACCAGTCTTTTGAGGTATTGACAAAATCCAAGGGGAATGTACAAACTCCATGAGTCAAACCAAAAGTTAGGACAAACGATATTTTTTATGATGTTGCGAGTTAAGATGTAAGTCTGATGCAAAATCCAGGGGGAACGTACAACCTCTCTGAGCATAGACAATCTAGTGCAAAATTCAAGGGGAATGTACAACCTATGTGAGCATAGACAGATTGGTGCAAAATTCAGGGAGAACATACAACCTCTGTGAGCCTAGTCAACCCTTGTGAGCCATGAGAAAAAGTCAAGGCATCTAGCAAAAGTTAGGTTGAACATAAAATTCCTATGAGCTAGAAACAAACAATCTTCTTGATATTGAAAATGATGTAAATGTATTGATCTAGTGCGTTGGCACATGTAACACTATCCACCATGAAGAAATTTCAATTTCCATGTATAAGGGTCAAGTTGCATAAGTTACATAAGTTTCATAAAGTTGCATAAAGTTGCATAGTTGCATAAAGTTGCATAAAGTTGCACAAGTTGCATAGTTTCACAAAGTTGTATAGTTGCATAGAGTTGCATAGAGTTGCATAAAGTTGCATAGTTGAATAAAGTTGCATAAAGGACTATAGTTGTTGATGCAGGAGCATATCTCCACGTCAGCCAGCCAGCCAGCCAGTCATGTCAAGCGCACGAATTCAAAACTGAAGAGAGGCGTTGCCCTCATTTTGATTTAAAATTGAATGTAATTAAATGTTTAAGCTGTTGAGATGGGAAGTCGTGCCTTTGTGCAGGCGTAGAGTAGATCGGCCTTTAAATTATTGTAAGGCTGAGATATAGATCCAAATAACGGACTAGACAACCCATTCAATGTAATTGAATAGGGTAGGTAAATTGGAGGGAAGAGCTCGAAGAGCCCCTCAGGTAAAAAAGGGATTTTTAGTATCTCATTTAGTAAGTAGTAAGCGGAGAGAGCCTAGTAGAGTGAGAATCCATGAGGAGAGAGCAGAAAAGAAGGAGCCGAGACCTTGTTACAGGCCGTGCTCAGGAACACCTTGTACAAAACAGGCATTTGCCATTTAATATATAAACAACAGTTTTTTCCTGCACACTTTTGTGTTGAATGAATGCCTGTGAGTGTTCTTTATATGTTGTGGATGTATGTTATGTTTATGCATTTGCAAGAGTCTTTGATTTTCAGGTTTGAGAAGGTCTTTGAGGTTTCATGCCAGGAGGGCGTGACAGAGTACTGTAGTCTCTGAATACCAATGCACTGAAGCACATCTGAATTCTGTGGATTCAAACAAAGACGTGCTGCGGCACAAGAAATGGAATCAACAACTCAGAGGAAAGACCTGTGAGGTTGTTGAACACCTCAGGAGGCAAGGCTGTGTAGGAAAACATAGTTGCAGACAGAACCTCGGAGGAGTTCTGTGAAGCTCTGCCAGGTGGGCATTGAGCGGGTGAAAAGGAGTGCACAGAGGAACTCGGTCGTGAGTTCATTAGGAACAAGAATCACGAAGGGTTCTTGACACTCTGCCAGGATAGAATTAAGTAAGTGTTGAGTGCATAGAAGGAACTCTATTGAGTTCAGAAGAAGATGGAATATCTGAGGAGTTTTGCAAGAGACTCTGCCAAGTGGTCATTGAGCAGGTGTACAGATAGGCACAGGGAGAAGAGAACTCTTTGAGTTCTTTCATTAAGAGAAGAATCCACTGAGGGATCTCCACAGGGTTACTGAACACCCTGAAAGACTCAGCAGGAGGTTGCTTGAGTAGAGGACAGCCAGGAGGGCGTCAAATTCTCCACCTGAGGGAGAAAGGAAAGAAGAATCAAGTTTCTTTGGAGCTCGGAGCTACAGGAAAGCTCAGGCGAATAACACCTTTGTGCGCATGTGAAGACTCTGCAGCACCGCAGATGTCAGAATCCTTTCAGGATCAGGAGAGAAGCTCAGGAGGAGTAGCGTTTTTATGCACACAACGAAACTCAAAGTTGAAGAGTTCGCAGAGGAAAACAGGCACAGGTCAAGGCCTTTCATAAACTTGGAAATCCTTCCAAGTCTAAGAAGGAAGGCACCAAAGCTCAGGAGGAACAACATCAGTCGTCAGATCAGCCGATAGAATCTAGACCGTCATTTTTCACGTCTAGGAGGCAGTGCAACAGAGAAGTCCACTGGAAAAATGATCTGAGCTGACAGATCTCAAGCGAAGAACCCGTCAGCCATCGGATCCGACCGGGGATGCACAGGGTTTAAACCTCGGAGAAGAGTAGAGACGAAAAGTCCTGAAAGGCATTGGCACATCGGGATATCGACATTCGGGATATCGGGGATATCGAGGACGTGGGGTTGGTCACTCGACATCAGAAACCCCAAAAAGAAAAGATTTGATTTGAGTCATCCGTCTGTTGAGACACGTGACGAAGATCGGGATTCCATCGACATTTCACAGGTCGGGACATCGGGGATCTAAAGGACACGATGCTGGAGCATTTCGGCATTTGATTTTTCGAAAGCGCAAAATGATGGAGGACCGTCCATCATAGGGGGACACGTGGCAGAAATCTAAGAGCTCGGGAAAAGTCCCAGAAGGATAGCCACTTCGGCATTTCACATGTCGGCATTTCGGGGGTCTAGAAGACGAGAGGTTGAGTGCATGGGTCGCGAAACCCCGAAATAAGGTCAAGGTCATATGAGATGCAGTCACATGGACCAGGAGATAGCCCTGGGGCTAAAAGATGTTAAAGTATTTTGGCGAATCGGAACTTCTGTGATCGGGAGATCACGGAGACAAGGGTTGTCGACAACGGGAATCAAGAAATCCCAATACCCAAAAATTCAAATCGGGGAAGTTTCACGGTTGAGCACAGAAGACCGTGAGGAGAGATAAGGACCAGTGGTTTAGGTTTTCATCAGAGATTCTAGAAGGGAATCGAAAGAGCCTCTTTGGCTCATAAACTGATAGAACGATCCTGTGAGCGGGGCGCGTGTAAGCGGCGTGTTACCCTGCGTTAAAGTGGTATCAGAGCCTAAATCTTGTCTATAGATTTCAGGCAAGGGAAGTGGGAGAAGGCAAAGGAAAATAGAGTGTTGGAGACTCTGTAATGATTGTTTGCAGGTAGGCAACAATCAAGAAGACAATCAGGAGGACTGTCAGAGAAGCTGAGACACTCGGGGGTAGGAGTGAGCAGTAGATTTTCCAGGAGGGAAAATAGAGACAACAATATGACCATTGAAGGTTGTAGGTATGCTGGGAGGAAAAACCCAAAGATGATGAGTACAGTCGAAAGGGGGAAAGAACTTTCCAACATCAGGGAAAGAATGGAAGAGCTTGAACTGCGGATGCAGCAGAATACCAAGTCGAGATGGGTATATGAATGGCCCATGAGGAAGACAAAAGAAAAATGGCTAGTCAAGGAGTTGATGGCTAGAAGACAACGTAGAATGTTAAAAGGATGGTTGAGGCATACTAAAAAACTCGACAGACCTGAGGAGATGGTTCAGATATGTGAATCGAAGACTGGGAAAATTCTCGGTGAAAAGAATAAAATGGGACCAGCTGAAGATCTCAAGAACTGCCAGGAGGGAAGAGAGGAAATTCCAAATTGCCAGGTGGGCAAGGAGTTGAGATCGGTTGAAGATCTCACGGACTGTCAGGAGGATAGACAAGGAATTTCACATTGCCAGTTGGGAAACGATAGGAGGTCACTGCGAGATCTCAAAGACTATCATGGGGGTAGTGGAAGCATCCCATATTGCCAGGTGGGTAGGGATGAGCAGATGAGACTATCTGAGGGTCTCATGAACTTAGAAGTGAGTCAGAATCAACCTGAGGAGATAACAGAGCAGGTGAGATCAGAGATGGATTTAGATCAACAGATGTAGCTGACAGGAGAGGAAGATTCATGTGGTTTTCCAAGCCATGTGAATGAAGATGATGACAAGTTAAAAAATTGCACCATCCGAGAGGGAGATCAGGTGAGTCTTCTAATGATTGGGGGAATCAAAGTATTCCTACCACTTGCCCAAGAGGAGGAAGAAAAATGGGTTGCAGATGCAACAACCATAGAAGAAGAACAACCAGTTGTGACTATCAGGGAAGAAGAATTGGAGCAGATATCTAAAGTTGTCCAAGCAGAAGAAGAAGATGAGCATTCTGAGGAATGGCTCACTATATTCAGCAAGGAAGCTGAGCATACTGCAACATGGGAGTTTGTAGAAGAAGAAGAAGAAGCATACAACATTAGTTTAGATGATCTGTATGAGAATATTGGAGCCCTGGAGAGAAGGGTGAAGGTGTAGGGCATGCACATCCAACAGATGAAGTTGGAAGCTGAAGAAGAAGGCATGGGAGATCACGATGATCTACTCATGTGTCAAAAAAAATTGCAGCCGAGGAGACTGCAGGAACAGAGCCAACCACTGGAGCAGCTGGATGCAGTGATCGGGGAGATCAGGGAGCTGATGATCCAGTCAATAGGAACTGCTAGCAAGGAGAAGCTGGGAAGGAAAGAAGTAGCAACAGTGCAAAAGAAGCAACAACAGCACCAGAATGGAGCGAATGAACAGCTCCAGAGATTTGTTTGGGATCCAGGGGGATTTCCACAGCTGAGATGGGAATCTCATGAGCAGGAGCTCATGAATTTTGCAGCTGAGGAGTATGATGCATGAGCATCTCTCCACGTCAGCCAGCCAGCCACGTCAAGCGCACACATTCAAAACTGAAGAGAGGCGTTGCCCTCATTTTGATTTAAAATTGAATGTAATTAAATGTTTAAGCTATTGAGCTGGGAAGCCATGCCTTTGTGCAGGCGTAGAGTAAATCGGCCTTTAAATGATTGTAAGGCTTAGATCTAGATCCAGATAATGGACTAGACAGCCCATTCAATGTAATTGAATAGGGTAGGTAGATTGGAGGGAAGAGCTCGAAGAGCCCCTCAGGTAAAAAAGGGATTTTTAGTATCTCATTTAGTAAGTAGTAAGTGGAGAGAGCCTAGTAGAGTGAGAATCCATGAGGAGAGAGCAAAAAAGAAGGATCCGATACCTTGTTACAGGCCATGCTCAGGAACACCTTGTACAAAACAGGCATTTTCCATTTAATATATAAACAACAGTTTTTTCCTACACACTTTTGTGTTGAATGAATGCCTGTGAGTGTTCTTTATATGCTATGGATGTATGTTATGTTTATGCATTTGCGGGAGTCTTTGATTTTTAGGTTTGAGAAGGTATTTGAGGTTTCATGCCAGGAGGGCATGACAGAGTACTGCGGTCTCTAAATACTAGTGCAATGAAGCACTTCTGAATTCTGCGGATTCAGACAAAGACGTGCTGCGACACAAGAAATGGAATAAACAACTCAGAGGAAAGACATGTGAGGTTGTTGAACACCTCAGAAAGCAAGGCTGTGTAGGAAAACACAGTTGCAGACAGAACCTCGGAGGAGTTATGTGAAGCTCTGCCAGGTGGGCATCGAGCGGGTGCAAAGGAGTGCATAAAGGAACTTGGTCGTGAGTTCATTAGGAGCAAGAATCATGAAAGGTTCTTGACACTCTTCCAGGATGGAATTAATTAAGTGTTGAGCGCATAGAAGGAACTCTATTGAGTTTAGAAGAATATGGAATCTCTGAGGAGTTCTGCAAGAGACTCTACCAAGTGGTCATCGAGCAGGTGTGTAGATAGGCACAGGGAGAAGAGAACTCTTTGAGTTCTTTGATTAAGAGAAGAATCCACAGAGGGATCTCCATAGGGTTACTGAACACCCTGAAAGACTCAGCAGGAGGTTGCTTGAGTAGAGGATAGCCAGGAGGGTGTCAAATTCTCCACTTGAGGGAGAAAGGAAAGAAGAATCAAGTTTCTTTGGAGGTAGGAGCTACAGGAAAGCTCAGGCAGATAGCACCTTTGTGTGCATGTGAAGACTTTGCAGGAGCGCTGACGTCAAAATCCTTTGAGGATCAAGAGAGAAGCTCAGGAGGAGTATCATTTTATGCGCGTAGCAAACCTCAAAGTTGAAGAGTTCGGAGATGAAAATAGGCACAGGTCGAGGCCTTTGAGAAACTTGGAAATCCTTCCAAGTCTAAGAAGGAAGGCACCAAAGCTCAGGAGGAACAACATCGGTCGTCGGATCAGCCAATAGAATCTGGACCATCGGTTTTCACGTCCAGGAGGCAGTGCAATAGAGAAGTGCAGTGGAGAAATGATCTGAGCCGACAGAGCTCGAGCGAAGAACCCGTCATTCATCGGATCTGACCGGGGATGCACGGGGTTTAAACCTCGGAGAAGAGCAGAGACGAAAAGTCCCGAAAGGCATTGGCACATCGGGATGTCGGCATTCGGGATATCGGGGATCTTGAGGACGTGGGGTTGGTCACTTGACATCAGAAACCCCGAGAAGACGAGATTTGATCTGAGCCGTCCGTTTGTTGAGACATGTGACGAAGATCAGGAGTCTGTCGGCATTTCATAGGTCAGGACATCAGGGATCGAAAGGACACGATGCCGGAGCATTTCGGAATTTGATTTTGTGAAAGCGTGAAATGATGGAGGATCGTCCATCATAGGGGGACACGTGACAGAAATATCAGATCTCAGGAAAAGTCTCGAAAGCATAGCCACTTCGGCATTTCTCATGTCGGCATTTCGGGGGTCTAGAAGATGAGAGGTTGAGCACATGGGTCGCAAAACCCCGAAATAAGGTTGGGGTCATATGAGATGTGGTCACGTGGACCAGGAGATAGACCTGGGGCTAAAGGATGTTAAAGTGTTTTGGTGAATCATAACTTCTTTGATCGGGAGATCACAGAGACAAGGGTTCTCGACAATGGGAATCAAGAAATCCCGATACCCGAAAATTCAAATCGGGGAAGTTTCATGGTTGAGCACAGAAGACTGTGAGGAGAGATAAGGACCTGTGGTTCAGGTTTTCATCAGAGATTCCAGAAGGGAATCGAAAGAGCTGCTTCGGCTCATAAACTGATAGAACGATCCTGTGAGCGGGGCGCATGTAAGTGGCGTGTTAGCCTGTGTCAATTGCATAAATTGCAAGTTGCATAAATTTGCATAGCTACATAAGTTGCATGTTGAATAAAGTTGCATAAAGTTGCATAAGTTGCATAAGTTTCATAAAGTTTCATAAGTTGCGTAAGTTTCATAAAGTTGCATAAATTTGCATAGTTGCATAAGTTGCATGTTACATAAAGTTGCACAATTTGCATAGTTACATAAAGTTGCTTAAGTTGCATAGTTGCATTAAAGTTCCATAAAGTTGCATGTTGCATAAAGTTGCATAGTATTTCAGCAATTTGAAGAAGAAAATTACTAGGGATGAAGAAGACATTGTTATTGTTTTTAGTATAGTATTTCTGAAAATGTTTTTGAAGAGTCTCATGAAGATACAGTCTTCCTTGCTGCTCCAAGGGATAAAGACCGAAATTTTCATAATCAAGTTGAAATCTTACTTAATAAAAAATACATGGTTGTCTAAGTAGACCTACAAGAAGAGAAAATACGTGGTGATATTACAACTCAGTACACACAAAATCAAATTTCCATAGCAGTCTATACATGTTGCGAGTTGCATCTTACACAAGCTGCAAATATCAACTAATACAGGTTGTGAGTTGAAGCTTACATAGGCTATGAATATCAATTGATATAGGTTGCAAGTTGCAACATACACAGGCTGTGAATATCAGCAGATGCATTCTATGAGTTGTAGCTTACACAATCTATGAATATCAACTAATATAGGTTGTGAGTTGCAACTTACACAGGCTATGAATATTAGCTGATACAGGCTGTGAGTTGCATCTTACACTGGCTGTGAATATCAGATGATATAGGATGCGAGTTGCAACATACACAGGCTGCAAATATTAGTTGATATAGGCTACGAGTTGCATCTTACACAGGCTATGAATATCAACTGATATAGGTTGCAAGCTACAACATACACAGGTTGTGAGTATTAACTTAGACATGTTGTGAATATCAATTGATACAAGATGCGAGTAGTAGTATATATATCGGCAGTTATATCAGTCCAGAAAAGACAAAAGTTTAGCACTCAGGCAAAACATAAATTCTTCCACAGTGTTGGTATACAATAGGCGTATTTATTACCAAGTTTCTGAGTTTGTTACAGGTTACATAGTCTGGTATAAATCATCTTGGCAAGCTCAATAAGAGAAACATTTCATGGTGGAATATTTGTAAGTGATCATACATTACTAATGTGATAAAAGAAGATTGTTTGTTGGGGTTTTTCTCCCTATATAGGGTTTCCCTAGGGTATATGCATTGTGATCTTGGATGCTGGTAAATGCTTATGGTTTTTTCTATTATGGTTTATGGAGAATAGTAAGCTGGAATCAAAGTGTTGAAGAATTTAAAGTAATAATCTGCATATTATATCAAGCTCGAAAATTCAACTACTATAACCCCCAATCCCAAAACCCCTCAACCTTATCACCATTAAGCCTTATAAGATATCATTTACTAAGGACTACCAATGAAAATTAAATACAAAGTCAGGGAAGCAAAACCTACAAAACCTCAATTTATTTTAAATATATATCTATGTCGGTCCTTCAAGCTATTTTTCTACATCACATGCCTTTAACGATATTTAGGAAAACATTTATTGGAGAACCAAGTTCAATGAATCCTTGTGCATAAAGTGGCCACCCGTTAGCTGGTCCATAATGCACTTAGATTGAAAACAAAGTGACCGCTTACGGGCTTTGTCTATAATACACTTAAATTGTAAAACAAATAGAACTTGGAGAGACATTGCAAACAAACGAAACTGTGCAAAAATAGTTCATGTAATTTACAGTTTCAATCCACAGTTACAGTTATGATTGGGTTTTCTACAATAACTAAAGGGTGCGTTAGTAACTGATGCGAGGATTGTCCATGAACATGAAAGGTGCGTCACACCTAATGTTGATACTCTACAGAGTCTCTCTGTCCTTCACCGTGTAGATCTCTCTGCATCTCCGTCCTCCATCTCTCAGGTGCAGAATTAGAAATTTGGGTAGGAAAACCAACATCAAGTGGTTTCTTAGCCTTTATTTCAAACTTTTTCATAGGGTTGGATAAAAATTCCATTCCTAGGGAATCAAAATCCCCCTCCCACACAAATTGACCAAAAGTGAAGTTTCAAAATTTTCAAAATATAGTTGATATGAAGAGAATCAAGTTGAAAAAGTTATTGTACAATACATTAACACGAAGAGATTGGAGATCCATTATCGATTTCAGCGACATGATGTCAGGTTTGGCCGGATAGGGCTCCTCCTCTATCATTGTCCAAATGTGTGACTTTCTCTGCGAGTCTAGGAATGGGCAGTTGAGTTTTGCTTCTCTGCGCCTAGTCTTGGAATCGATGGCGCGACCCTTTGCTGATCTGAGATGGGTGATACCAACCCTTTGATGCTTTGAGATGGTGCTCTGATATGGGAGATACTGGCCTTAATTTGTTTTTCTAGTTGTCATGAATGGGATCACGGGCGG
>SNQJ01S0174792.1:0-20189 GCA_010110895.2 Picea sitchensis | reverse complement strand
AGTTAAGAAATAAAAATAACAATCTATACAGTGTATCTAAACTACAGGAAATTCTTATATTAATTAAACTAATAGAATGCTACTAGCAAACTAACCTGTAATCGCATATCCTATGTGTCATGCGCATAGCATCTACGTTTGTTATTTGATGAGGCCAACCCGCACTAGATCTTACCAATGATTCTCATAAATGCGAAGAAGTAATGCTTTGAATGCTAATGAAAGAACAAGTAAGATATGTAGCGACAACAATTTATAATTTGACAAATGATCATATTAAGATAAATCTGACTATGAAAATTTGCATATAACTGTTGATTGAATAAAGAAGATCAACCTTCTAATCATCACATGTGAACAGATTAATTACTGTATATAAAATGAGAGACATAAAACATGGACACTATATAAATCTTATCACATCAACCTGTAACAAATCATGATATCTAAAGTAGTCAAAATTTGATTACAAATCGAAATGAGCAAAACTTGAATAAAAATATGATATATTGAAGCTAAAGTTGTGCAAATATCCACTTTCATTCAAGTCTGTGAATCACCAATCCATAGTTTCTGCTCCCAGGAAACGATGGGTCTTAGTTTACAAAATAATACATTTATAAAGGCCACATGATCAAAACATTTTCTGTGGAAATCATCAAATTGGTTCCAAAAAATGTGGAGAATACAATCTCCCAAATTCCCATTGTTATCCAAAACTAACATCCTAATCTAAAACCATGTAAAGAAATAGCATGTTCAGAGATGCCACTAGCGATCCAATCTCCTTTAGAATTAATATGTACATGTAAATTCACAAGAATACATGATTTCAGATTTCATTTTAATTGTAAAATCAAAAAGTTTGAATTTTAGTAACTAGCTACAAAATCTCACGATTATGTAGCTAGTTATTATTATAACCAGAATCGTGTTGTATCAAATCAATCAAAATATAAATAGATGCAATTTGAGCAAACAAATCTTGTATTCTAATTCAGAACAAAAACAAAATCATCTAAAAATTACTTTTAAAATACCATACCTCAGATTCAGGGATTCGTTTTAATCAAGTTATTTTCGAATTCACAATGGCAGTGACCACCTCCACGTTTTTAAAGACAACAGAGCCTGTGGTTTTTTATCTTTTATCATTAGCTTGAGCTATATTTTGCAATCTGTCATTTTCCTTAGTTAGCACATTCACTCGGTCCTCCAAGGACTTGATCCGAGATTGGAGCAAAGGGATGTCTCTGTAATATCGGTCGAGCCACGACTGACATTCGTTGCACTGAGGTAGAACATGCTATGTATTCATAGGTGAGGAACTTCTTATTTGACCTATAGATTATTTGTTGAGTTTGATCCCAGGGAAGTTGGGGTTTTCTCTAAGACACGGTGGGAGGTTCATCACATAGTCATAGGGCTTAACTGAGAAAAGTCTGTGTGAGTATGGATACTCTTCGGTTATTAACCGTTCGATTTCAGAATCAGAATCTTCACTTAACAGAATTGGTTTTTGGTCTGTGTTTTCTTTAGGTTTATTACGATCACACCGTGAAACCCAGCGCGTGGCCTTTTTACCCTTGTGATTGATATCACTGCTACCTTTACCCTTTTTCTTTGCAGACCTTTTAACAGGCTTACCACCATATTTTGGACATGAATCAGACAGGTTGTCGGGTTGGGTAGTGTTAGGGTAGGTCGAGGGTTCATTAGAGGGCAAGAGAGAAGGAGGGGGAATGACAGGTTCGACAAGGGTTTCTGTAACAATGAATTTGTCAACTTGTCCTATTTCAGGACTAGCAAAACCATTCCTTAACAGGAAGGCATCCCAACAATCGCCATTCAACTTCAACTGATGAACCATAATAATTTTAATTAAACAATGGTGGAAGAGGCTGGAGTCGTCTTTCTCCCTTTTGAAACTCTTAGCCATTTTGTTTAAACTCCGAAGGAGAAAATATGGCATGTTTAAGGGAAAATCGATAAAACTCATGAGCAACCGCAAGTGGTATAAGAAAACTAAACCGTATCTACCCTCACAGGTAATGAACTACTTGACAATAGCTAACAAATCGTGCCATCTAGGTTTTAGAGCTGTAACGGGCATACCTTTGTTGCAACTGTTAATATTCCTTGAGGTAAACAACAGTGGCCAGGGAACTTCGTCAACCTTTGAGTTTTTAAACCATTTTTGTCCCACGGCTGGTAGATTAGTGGCTGATCTAATGAAATCTTCGTTTAACTCAAGCTGGACATCCCCAATTTTGGCTCTGCAACCATCGAACGTTAGCACGAATTGTTGAGCAACTGCCAAGTTAAAACCCTCGAACTTCTCAATAATGACCTGCCAACCATTCCTCTCTAAGTCCTCTCGGGAATTATCAAACAACAACAAATTCTGGACACCGTTGGGTTCGATTCTCACTATAGGAGCCATGGCTAATAGCACAAAATCAATAGGGTATTCAGCGATAGGGTTTGACAGGATAGAAATAGAGCCATTTTCCCCGATCTTCCCCGACATGATGCAAAGGCAACTCGAAATGCAAGGGTAGAGCATTAATGCTATGCGTGCAAGGATAGTGGTGTAAATTGAGGCCATGCACGAACATCATATCGGGCTGTACTTGGAATGACACCTTGGTGTAATGGTACATTCAAATCATAACAGTGCACATCCAAAATAAATTTGATCAACATGTTAAATGAACCATTGCATACCCACGACTTGACCCAAAAATCAATGTGTCAAACAACCCATTGTGTCAAAGATTTATAAATCAACACCATATTAACAATAGTCAAATGCATAAATGTTTGGTGTTTCGATAAATATGTAACCAGTGGTGTGTTTGAGGTCAAGGAATTATAACCATGTAAACAAGTAGGTTCATGATAAACCAAATGATCATTAATCCTTTGATGTAATCAACATGAATTCCAACTATGGGTTTTCACGCTTGCAGTTGTGAAAACGAAAACGAAAAGAAGGTATGCAAAAAGCGAAGAATAATGATATCATTTTAAAAATTGCGACGAGTAATGAGGGTTTAAAAACCTTGTGTAGGCATCTTGTAAAAAAGATAGAGATTAATATGGTTGCCAACAATGGTGACACACTGGTAGAAGCAGTTATCTCTGCCAAACAAACAGGTACAGATTAGGATAATGAAAAAAACTCCAACTCGAAAACAACCAGAAAATTGTTTAAACATCATTATCAATCATAAAAAAAATCCAGTTTCAGATTGCTTGTTATTTTAAACGATGAAAACTGATGACACTCTTAACAAAAGCGAGTCACGATATTAAGGTTAAAATCTCCAATACTGTTGAGAGAGTCACTACTACCAGAAGGCGTCCATAGCTTCGATAGGGATTCCATTTAACCCACTCCAATATCTGTATCCTGCCAAGAAGTTCCATATCAGAATGAAGGACATTTAAGGTCAAAAGATTCCATATCTGAGAATTTTCATATACCTGACATTGCTTCGCTGCCAGCGGGCCTGTTCAATACCCCGACAAAGTTATCTTGGCGTCATGCATGCATTTACCCGCTTCCAGAAAACCTGTTCAGTATCCCGATGGGTTTACAAGCACTCCCACAACTCTTTAATGATTTATTTAGTTTTAAAGATATTTAATCGAGCGGGGTGACGCTGAAAATCGTGATATTTTGGACATATTTTAATAAATTACAGACCTTGAGAGAATTTTTAGCTGTCCTTCATTAAGATCTAGAGATGGTTTATTGATAAACCGACCTTCGAAGGTGGGGAGACATCTCTGAGTTGTTCTCTTAAGGAACAGGGACAGCGTAAGAAGAAATGGATGATCATGAAAAGCTTCAATTACAGATTGAAATCAAGAAACGCCTTTCAAACAACAAGCTTTATTCAACATGGTCGTAAACTTCAAAAGCATATCATAATTGATGTTTAAACAACCTTCAATAGTTATTTCAGAGGATAATTTTTTTTGTTCTCTTTGTCTGAACAGTTCATGATGCAGGTATATGTATTTCAAAAATAAAAAATGGTAAGCATAAGGGAAAAATCAAAACCAAAACAACAAAGAAAAATGAAAAGAAAACAAAGGAAAAATATTTACACAGTGTACACAGGGTTTTCATCAAGTGAAATACCCTTTTAGAGCTTGGCCATTCACCGGATAGGTGTCTGGCTGTCCCTCTAGACTCTGTAATCGGAAAGAGCTGGGACCCAATTTCTCAGCAATAAAAAACGGTCCTAGCCACAAGTTCTGAAACTTCGTATGCTCTCCCTTTCCCTCATGTGGTTTGTCCCATTTTAGGACAAGGTCACCTACTTCAAAGTTTCTGTGAGAGGCAGAATTGGAATCAAACCAACTTTTAACCACAAGTTGATGCTGATCCAATTTTCGTTTTGCTTGAGCCCTCACTTCCTCTAATTTTAACAATGCGTTAATTCGATTCTCCAAAGGAGGACAGTCCTCTTCTTGTATTTTCTGCAATAGCTATAGTGAGGGAAGAAGAATATGAGGTGACAGAATTGCCTCTCTGTCGTAAACGAGAAAGAAGGGAGAGTTACCTACAACGGTTTTTGGAGTCACTCTATCAGCCCAGATTGCGTTTAACAGTACATTATGCCAATTTTTATGGTTTTCAGATACCGTTCTCTTGATGATTTTAATCAGATTTTTATTAGTTGATTCTGCCAATCCGTTACCCTAAGGGTAATAGTTGGCAGAATATTTTAATTTAATTCCTTTTTCTAGAGCGAAATCACTCATCTCAAGAGATGAAAAATAGGAAGTGTTATCGAATACTAAACATTCAGGGATACCAAAACGAGTAATAATATTTGAATTCAAAAAGGAAATTACCTGACTGGTATTTATAGCTTTTAATGGGGCAGCTTCGGACCACCTAGTGAAGCAATCCGTGGTTGTTATGATAAACTTATGTTTTTGTGAGGATGGAAGATTGATCGGGCCTATAATATCAAGACCCCACTGCTGAAAAGGGGAGTCTATTGAAACAGGCTGCAGAGGGAAGGTTGGTTTCTGTATCTGTTCAGACGCTTTTTGACAAATAACACACTTGTGACACAAAGAATGAGCATCCTTAAAAAGCGTAGGCTAGTAATAACCTGCTCTTAATACTTTATGGGCAGTGGTATCTCCACCAAAATGCCCACCAGCTTCTCCTGTGTGCAATTATAATAAGACCTTTTCCGCTTCATCTTTCTCAAGACAACACATTAGTACTCCATCAAAATTTTGACGAAACAGAATACCATTAATCAACTGAAAGGAAACAAATTTCAATCTTAGCGCTCTTCTTTTAGTGGGATCCAGGTGACGGGGAGCTGACCCATTTTCAAGATAGAATTTTATATCATCATGCCAGGGACTAACAGGGTTTTGTGCACAACAGATTAAATTTTGGTAGTGTTGTCCTGGGTTTGACATATTTTCCTCTTGCTGTCCTATCGTGAGTCAGCGACTAACTTGCATAGACCTTGACCTCTCACTATTTGTGCTGGGGTGATTTCTATGTCATACTATTGTAAGGAGGTGATCCAGTTCGCCCTCTTTTCGCCTAGTTCTTTTTGTACTAACAGATTTCTGACGTCTGGGTAAGGGATGATAATTTTCGTCCTAGATTTCAAAAGATAAGATCAGAAGTGCTTAATTGCTTTAAAAACATCATAGGCTTGTTGATCTACTTTTGGGTAATTAAGTTCTGCGCCTTTGAAGGCTGAGCTCATAAAGGCAATTGGGACTTCATTGTTTTCAACGTTCTTTTGAGTTAGGACAACAGCGTAGGAGTGGTCAGAAGAGAATGTATAGAGAGTGAAGTCTTGCAAAAATTTGGGGCTCATCAGAGAAGGAGCATCTATTATGGTCTTTTTTATTGAATTAAAAGCTTGGATTTCTAAGGGTCCCCAATGGTATTGTACGTCCTTTTTTATTAAGTTTTGTAAAGGTCTCACCATTTTTGAAAAATTGGGGATGAATCTCCTGAAAACGTTTATCTGGCCTAAGAAAGACTACATAGACTCTTTCGATGAGGGAGGGGAGAGTTTCAAGATGAATTGAGTCCTTTCAGGATCGATAATCATCCCTTCGCTTGATATAATAAATCCTAAGAGCTTACCTTGTTCTACTGCGAAGATAGATTTTTTAGGATTCAAGGAAATGTCGTACTTGCAACATCGTTGTAGAACGGATCTTAAATGAGCTAGGTGACCAGCTTTGTTTTTTGAGAATCAGTAACATCATCCAAGTAAACTACGACAGATTGATTGATTAAGCCTCGGAAAGCGATATCCATCGCTCTCTGGAAAGTGGCACCAGCATTAATGAGTCCAAAGGGAATTTTCCTATAAGAGTAGGTGCCCCATGGAGTGCGGAAGGTAGTTTTAAGTTGGTCTGGAGGGGACATCAGGACTTGGTTATACCCTGAAAAACCATCCAATAAGGATAATATTTCAGAACCAGATACCTATTGAAGGATCTGTTCCATGGGTGGGACAGGGTAGTTGTCTTTATCAGGACCAGCTTTGTTTTTTGAGAATCAGTAACATCATCCAAGTAACTACTTATTGCATTGATTGATTAAGCCTCTAAAGCGATATCCATCGCCTCGGAAAGTGGCACAAGCATTAATGAGTCCAAAGGGAATTTTCCTCTATATAGGTGCCCCATGGAGTGGAAGGTAGTTTTAAGTTGGTCCTGAGGGGACATCAGACTTTGTATCCTGAAAACCATCCAATAAGGATAGCTAATATTTCGTAATCCGCATACTCCATTGGAAGGATTCGCTCCATTGGTGGACAGTAGTTGCTCCTATCGACGCCGATTAAGATTTTGGAAATCGACGATAGTCGGATTTCACCACTCTTCTCCGGACAGGGACAAGATTAGGGAGACCCATTGTGTGCCTAACTCGAATATTATCTTAGCTGTCAGAGTTTAGTTTTTTCTTGACCATTGGTTCAAGTTTGGGTGCATTTTCCTTAACTTTGTTGAAAGGTAAGGTTTGGGGTTTCATAGAAATAATACAGGTTAGAGGATGTTAAGATCGCTGTTTCATAGAGTTTGATCATTAAACAAAACCTTCCTTTGACTTATCAACAACAAACCTTTGATGATTATGTTACTGGCCGATCAATAATCATGTTCTTACACCAAATTTCTTCCTTGGATTTGACCCATCAAAGTAAAAGAGACTATATTTGATTTTTGTCGAAAGTACGTGACCATTGGGTGGAAGCTATCGTGATATATGTCACAATTTCTTCGTGATCAAGGTTTCATTAGTGATAGTGGAAGTCTTGGCCATGAAATTGTCCAAAAAGGTATCCATCCCTTGTATTTTGGTCAATCACAGAAGGTGTAAATGGTTCATTTGGGTCATTCAAATATGTGACCGTGAACTTTAGTTATCTGTCAATTTCACCTTGATTTTGTTGGGCTTTCCATTCTCGGCAGCCACAAGTGAGACCAATATGTCACGAAATAACCAAGGTAGTTGAAATCACCAAATTTCTCTGCTTAAAACAAACCATAAACTTCCTCGGAATATCTACAACAATAATATCAATTACTTTGATGAACTTTGGGGGTTAGACGATAATCTTATAAACACATTCCTTAATTTCCCATAACTTTAACACTGGTTCGATCAAGTTGGTTGATTTTTAAGGTGGATGGTTGAACTTCAAAATTAATATTCTAACACATAGACCACGGCATTACGCTGGATACTCTTGAATCTACCATACAATTGTGTACTGCCCATTGAAGATTTCAAAAGTTAACAAAAATGGAGGGACATTTCTGTCAGTACTAATGGTGGAAGCTTGTTGCTTTTACTCGTGGCCTCTAAAACTAATTTATCTTCATTTGTTACATTATTTACAGGAAGGTCTCTCTTCTCGTGAGGACCATAAGTATTCTTAGCGGAGGCCTTTGAGGAACTTTTGGGTTGTTATGAAAGCCTTTGTTACTACTTGGATTGTCATTTTTTCTATTCTCTGTGATATTCTGTAGCATTTTTTGTATAAGAAAAGGGAATTTTAATAATCCATAAACATAAATGTTAGCCCTTAACATTTTAAGATCTTCAACTAAATCCTCATAATCTAAGCTTGGGTTTGCATTATTCTATTTAGTCTCAGTTGTTTTAGACCTCTTTGGGGAAAAGTCACGTGGTTTCTAAGAAGGCTTGTTTGTTGCCTTACTCCTAGCATTGTAAGGATAACGCCTCTCGAAGTTAGCTTGAAAGTTGTTATCCGAGAAGTGTCCAAAATGTTCTAGAGGGTCCATCTTCTCATCGCCTTTTGTTCCAAATTTTACTTCTGGATCTTAGGAGGCATCAAGCTTATCTTGGGCTTCTAGAATCGTTTTAATGGTGAATTGCAGGCTTTCTAGATTTTTGCCTTCGGTATTTGAATTAGGTTAGTTGGTGGGAAAAGGATTCCTAAAAAGGGGTTTGTAAGGCCCTTTACTCAAAGAATCTTCTTCGACCGGCCCTTTCAAATCTATATAACTTGATTTGACAGCTTTTGAATGACTTTTTGTAAGTTTTCCAGATCAGAGTTTTCCCGATTATGCTTTGTTTTGATAAGGTCTAGGGAGGATCTCGATTTTCTTTGGAAGATGAACTAGTCTCTATTTCGCTGCTAGTAGTGTCTTTGGGTTTCCAGGATGTCTTCGACTGACCTGGCCTCTTCGAAGGTTTCTAACAACGTGTCTTTCTTAGATCTCTTTACCCAAATGGCTATACTTTGATGTAAGGATTTCGTGTAATATGCTATTATGATACTGTATTGCGCATCCAATCCATAGGGATTCGGTTCTTTAGTCTTAAGAATATTTGGTTAAAGTCTTTGATTTTCTTTGGGGTTCATTTAAACTAGAAATCTCCATGACTAAAACTTTAGGAGACTTGTCATCTCCAAACTTCTCAAGAAAACATGATTCAAACTTCTCCCAAGACACCATGGGGTCAAGGGGAAAAGTACCATGTAGATGAATTTCCCTTGAAGGTGTAGGGAAACAACCCACGTATCTTCACGCCTTCCTTCATGCTTGACATTACTTCGAAGTCTAATGGATAACATAAACTTTTTGATGATCTTCGCATCTCAGTTAGAGTCCGGGTCAAATTTAGGGAGCCACTTCTCTGGATGTTTGGGTGAGGGATGCTGAGGCCCGGGTATGGCCAATGCATCTTGGTCGAGCTGGTCCGGTGGGATTGTTCTCGCTTGGGAATTGGTGTGGGTGGTGTTGAAGGATGGGATGAGGAACTACCTTCATCGAGGATTCTTATCTAGAAGAAGAAGGGGATGAAGGAGGTGGTGAGGTTGGTACTCCAGATCCTCCTGCTGCAGGAATGAGGATTGGATCTATAGGGTTTAAAGTAAGGTTAGTTCCTCCAAGATGTTCTCTGACATCGAGAAATCTACCGGTTGGTCCAAAGGTTGGTTTGGTTGCCTCAAACGGGATAAAGAACTATGAGTTCTTATGAGATATTTGCGGACAATCTCTTGTACGCCACCACCCATAGGATTTGGAGTTACCGGTTCAACTGTGATCCGGGATCATCGCTTGATGTGGTTGTTGCTTGAGGGACAATGTTTTAAATGACATCTTGTCACTATAGGTGAGGTGGGTGGTGGAGGAGTCTTAATGCACTACCTCGCGCCATTAATAATTTTCAAGCCCCTCCTTCTAGCGCCATTCGTCGATGGGAGAAATTGATTATTCATCAATCAAGCAGAGTGAACTTCGGCCCAGTTTGTCTAAATAACTCAACTGCTTGATTAACCCAATTCGACGCGTTTAGCTGCCTGCTAGTCGATCTAAGTCCTACAAAAGTAACAAAAAAACTAAAGAAACTAACTAAAGGAAAAATAGTTGCTGAAAACTATATACAGTCTAAAATATATTCACATTTTACTAACTAATAAAATAGTAGTTCTACTTATTAAATATACGTGCATCATATATTTATATTTCTATTCTTATATGTACAGATTCACAAAATGCAAATTTTGAACGAAATCTACGAAATCATATATGAAATATCAACAAAGCTATATGTTCAAGATTTTTTTATTTTTTATAACTTTTACAAAACAAGAAATGAAATGATAGCTATCTAGTTGAGAAATAAAATAACAATCTATACTGTGTATCTAACCACAGAATATTCTATATTAATTAAAACTAATAGAATGCTACTAGCAAACTAACATGTAATCGCATATCCTATGTGTCATGCGCATATCATCTACGTTTGTTGTTTGATAAGGCCAACCCGCACTAGATCTTACTAATGCTTCTCGTAAATGTGAAGTAGCAGTGATTGAATGCTAATGACATAACAAGTAAGATATGTAGCTTAATAAATAATTTATAATTTGACAAATGATCATATTAAGATAAATATGACTATGAAAATTTGCATATAATTGCTCATTGAATAAAGAAGATCAACCTTCTAATCATCAAAAGTAAACAGATTAATTATTGTATATAAAATGAGAGACATAAAACATGGACATCATATATAAATCTTATCACATCAACCTATAACAAATAATGACTATATCTAAAGTAGTCAAAATTCTGATTACAAAACGAAATGAGCAAAACTTGAACAAAAATATGATATATCGAAGTTAAAGTTGTGCAAATATCCACTTTCATTCAAGTCCGAATAATCACCAATCCATATTTTCTTCTCCCAGGAAGCGATGGGTCTTAGGTTACAAAATAATACATTTATAAAGGCCATGGGATCAAAACATTTCCTGTGGAAATCATCAAATTGGTTCCAAAAATTGTGGAGAATACAATCTCCCAAATTCCCATTGTTATCCAAAACTAACATCCTAATCTAAACCATGTAAAGAAATAGCATGTTCAGAGATGCCACTAGCTTTATCCAATCTCCTTTGTAAATTCACAGAGGTACCTGTATAAATGCACAAGAATATTTATTTCGCATTGCATTTTAATTGTAAAATCAAAGAATTCAAATTTTAATAACTAGCCACAGAATCTCACTTTATCTCAGGAAATAGTTATTATAACTTAATCGTGGTTGTATCAAATCAATCAAAAAATAGAAATAGATGCAATTTGAGCATACAATATTTGTATTCTAATTCAAAACAAAAACAAAGTCATCTAAAAATTACTTTTAAAATAACATACCTCGAATTCAGGGATTCGTATTAATCAAGCTATTTCGACTCACAATGGCAGTGGCCTTCTCCACGTTTTTAAAGACAACAAAGCCCGTGGTATTCTGTCTTTTATCATTATCTTGAGCTACATTTTTCAATCTGTCATTTTCCTTAGTTAGCACATTCACTCGTCCTCCAAGGACTTGATCCGAGATTGAAGCAGTTGGACGCTCAGACGATATCGGGTCAGAAAGCAACGACCATTATCTGTAATCGCGGGTCGAACATGTTGTGTATTCACAGGTGAGGAATTTATTAATTTACCAGCAGTTCCATTATCAAGTTTGATCCCAGGGAATTTGGGGTTGTCTCTAAGAAACGGTGGGAGTTTCTTCACATAGTCATAGGGCTTAACTGAGCAAAGTCCGTGTGAGTACGGATACTCCTCGGTTAGAAACCGCTCAATTTTGGAATCAGAATCTTCACTCAAAAAAATTGGCTTATGGTCTGTATTTTTTTTGGGTTTATTACGAGCAATAATCGAAACCCAAAATAAGGTGGCCTTTTACCCCTTATAATTGATATTACCTTTACATTTTTTCTTTGCAGATTTTTTTAACAGGCTTACCACCATCTTTGGACATGAATCAAAAAGTTATTCGTTGGGTAGTGTTCGTGCAGGTTGGAGGGTTCAATGAGGGCAAGAGAGAAGGAGGAGGAATGACAGGTCCGACAAGGGTTTCTGTAACAACATTTTTGGTCAACTTTGTCCTGTATTTCTCAGACTAGCAAAAGCCATTCCTTAACAAGAAAGCATCCCAAAAATCGTCATTCAAATTCAATTGATGAACCATAATAATTTTAATTAAAAAGTGGTGGAAGAGGCTAGAGTCGGCTTTCTCCTTCTTGAAACATTTATCCATTTTGGTATAAACTTCGAAGGAGAAAATATGGTATGTTTAAGGGAAAATCGATAAAACTCAAGGAGAACCGCAAGTGGTATAATAAAACTAAACCGTATCTACCCTCACAGGTATGAACTTCTTGACAATAGCTAACAAATCATGCCATTTAGGTTTTAATGCTCTAACGGGCATACCTTTGTTGCAGCTATTAATATTCCTTGAGGTAAACAACAAGGGCCGTGGAAATTCACAACCTTTGAGTTTTTAAACCATTTTGTCCCATGGTTACGGCACTGGCCGAAGCACGGAATTCCTCTATCCCTAAGCCGACGTCCCCAATTTTGGTTCTACAACCATCGAACATTAGCACAAATTATTGAGAAACTGCTAAATTAAAACCCTCAAACTTCAATAAAGACACGCCAACCATTCCTCTCTGAGTCTTCTCTGGAATTATCAAACAACAACAAAGTCCGGACACCGTTGGGTTCGATTCTCACTACAAGAGCCATGGCTAATAGCACAAAATCAACAGGGTGTTCGGTGATAGGGTTTGACAGAGTAGAAACAAAGCCATTTTCCCCAAGCTTGCCCAACACGATGCAAAGGCAGTTTGAAATGCAAGGGCATAGCGTTAATGCTCTACGTGAAAGGATAGTGGTGTAAATCGAGACCATGCAAGAACATCATATCAATGGGTGATTTCTGGAACGCATTACCTGGTGTAATGGTACATTCAAATCATAACAATACATATCCAAAAGAATTTTAATCAAAATGTCAAATGAACCATCGCATTACCCAATTTAATTTGACCCAAAAATTAATGTGTCAATCAAACCATTGTGTCAATGATTTATAAATCAACACCATATTAACAATAGTCAAATGCATAAATGTTTAGTGTTTCGATAAATATGTAACCAGTGGTATGTTTGAGGTCAAGGAGTTATAACCATGTAAACAAGTAGGTTCATGATAAACCAAATGATCATTAATCCTTTGATGTAACCAACATGAATTCTAACTGTGGGTTTTCACGCTTGTAGTCGTGGAAACGAAAATGAAAAGCAGGTATACAAAAAGTGAAGAATAACGATATCATTTAAAAAGTTGCGACAAGTAACGAGGGTTTAAAAACCTTGTGTAGTCATCTCGTAAAAAAGAGGATAGATATTAATATGATCGCCAACAATTCGGCAATTTTTGAAACTATTGTCCATCTCAAGACCCAAATTGAAGAAGCCAAAAGGATAGAGGAACTATTGAAGAATCAAATAAACAAAAAGGAAGAGTCATGTTGTAAGTTAGAATTTAAACTGTTGATCTTAGAAAGAAAGTGGAGAAGTCAAACAAATTCTTCGCTAGCTCACAGTCTTGAGTGAGATCTTGAAAGCCAAACAAAATGATAAATCAGGTCTTGATACAAGAAAGAAGCTACACATGTTGAAGCAAAGCACCTCAAATAAGCATGAGGTAAGTCCATCAAAGAAGGAAAGACACCGTCGCGAAAACAACAATCATCTACACAAGGCAAATAAAACTTCAAAAGAACAAAAAAGGAAGACATGAAGAAGCCATTCTTGAGACACCAAAGCAGAGGTATGAAAGTAGTTTCATGGGCATTTTATTCATGTAATGGATATGGTCACAAAATATTTGTGAATGTGTAGATATTATGAAAGGAGACATAATGGAAGATTTATAACACCATGAGGTGTTGAGATGTGATCATAGGACACATTGTTGTTCACTATAACATTATGAGATGCTAACCCAGAGTGCATTTTGGCCACAAATCTCGTGAGTGTTGGAACACAAGAAGAAAGTTCATGATGAGGACTTCACATAGAATGGCTAGAAGAAGGAATGAAGTGAGGAAGGAGACATATTTGAAAACATGGATACCATATTCAAGTTCTGAGAAGCAAGGACACCTTCAAAAGTGGGCGAAGAAGATAGAGCATCCAGAAAAGAATAGAAGACTGAAGGGAAGCTCAAGAAACTCATCTACTGAAGCATACACAGATGATAGTGTTATCAGTCATGTACTTACGCATGCTGACCTTGTATAGCTCGCGTACATACTCAAGCTGACCTTGTATAGCTCGCATACATAAGCAAGTTGTTTGTGCAACAAGCCGCATATCTATGGTAAAAGCTTTGGGAAAAAGGCTATGCACATAAGTTGCATCTTGATGTGATGGCATAACACTCTATTGCAAAGAATAACATTGTTTGTTGTAGGTTTTACATAATCTTATCGAAGTTTTCATGATTCTATATTGATTATGTAAGGTGATGATGTAAAATAAATCTGGTGCATGGTACTAACCCATAAGTATGGATTGAGGTTGATCCGCTGGTGTCAAAGCCGCACATATTTGTGTTCCATTGATATATCTTATGACGTATTATTGGAATATTACTTGCTGGAAAACTTGATGTGCATGCATTTGGCATATGGATGGGATACATATTGGGACATGAAGTTGGTGAGTTGATGAGATGTTCATCTTGTACATAATATCTTGATATATAGTTGATGTATGGCACATTGGTAGAAGCACCTACTAGCAGCTTTGATTGACATGGAGGATTTGTCTTACATATATGAGGATTCATCATGTTGTGGTATTGGTGCATGGTTGATGTACATGTTGGTACAAGGCTGATATGCATTTTGGTGCACTCATATATGGTATATGTTTGATGATAGTACATCATTGGTATCACTTGATTAGCACAACAAATTGGTATTTGTTTGAGATATATGGTTATGGCACTTGGTTCATGGTAGAGACATATCATTTGTGATATGACACTTATTTGGCATATTGGCAGAGGCACACATGGTTGGCATGTTGGTAGATGAAAATGTTGGCATATTAGTAGATGCACATGGTTGGCATGTTGATAGATACAATACGTATTGTCATATTGGTAGATTCACATGGTTGGTATATTGGTAGATGCACATGTTGGTACATGGTGGATACATCTAAGGATGATGATATCTTTGGCACATTGTTGATGCACTTGGTTGATGTACATGAGTGTTGTTCATGATGAAGCACACATTTTGGTACATGATGTACTTGGTTGATATTTTACTCATGATTCTCTATATTTAATTGTTGACATATCTTTCATCAAGTTTGGTATGGAATGATTTTGATGCATGAACAGTCCAAGGTTCCTCATATTGCAATGAAGTATTGTTCATCTTGGGTGAAAGATAAGGGGAGACATACCCATAGGAGAGCTCATTCTTCCATGATCCCGTGAGGAGACGGATGCAAAGATAAATACTTCTGAAAGATCCCTTATACTTAATAACAAAGAGCACATAGGCATAGTTCCGTGGGGAGAAATGGGCAATGGGGAGTAAGGAAAAGCAATGCATCTTCAGAATTACATCAGATTGACATCCTTTTTCAAAAGGGGAGAGATTATTCAGACATCTAGACAAGGGAGCACTCCAAGGAAATTCTCAAGCAAGGGGAGTGTTCTCAAGAGGAATGACCCTTTTCCATTGATGTCAAAGGGGAGAGATGATCGATTGATGTGATTGATGTTTAGTAATGGGGAGAGATAGTCATATTGATTATTGATGTAGAGCATGACTTATTTACATATTGACATCAATAATTGGTAATTGTTTTTTACATCAATGTTGGTATTGCCATCAATGCCAAAAGGGGAGATTGTTGGATCAAGGTCATTGATGCCAATGGTTTGATTTTATTGATGTCAAAGGGATTGATGTCAAGTGATTAATTGGATAGTATTGACTAATTGATGATTGATGAACAATGTATATGTGTTATCCTGATGAGAATGATAGATGTCAAGTGGGAACTAATCGATGAAGATGGATCAATGAGTTGTCATTGATACATGATGCATAGTTGATTGATGTAATTGTCTTATCATGATCGATAAAGTGAACAATGGATGAACTCCAAAGTGGTCCCTTTATGGTGAAATCCCTCAGGAAGACACTTTATGAATGAGTTATCCTTGAGTTGTGGCTGAGAGAACCCATGCTTATATGTGGAATAATGAGATGAAGATCAATGAATTTGTTCATGAACTATCCTATATGGATAGTTCTTTTCATTCCATTTCTAGAAGTGGAATGTCACATAACTCCTCATGGTTTGAGAGTTATGGCCCTATGAAGTTGAGGTACCCCATATGTTGGCTTCTTGAAGCTCCAAATGGTCAAAGAAGTCAAAGTGTTTGAAAAGAAGAAATCATCATTATTTTGCAGACAAAGTAAAATGACAAAGTCAAGAAAGGATTATTTAAATAATAAAGAGGAACCGACAAAGTCAAGAAAGATTATTTAAAATGATAAAGTAAAGGACAAAATCAAGAAAGATTATTTAAATGTTAGTGAATGGAGAACCTTTCATTTATGGAAAGTGGTTAACCCTGGTAACACGAAAGATAGGTTAAGTGACCTAGAAATGGGTTATGACCTAGAGGATTAAAGTATAAATAAGATATCTATGGTCTCTTGGAAAACATCCTTTTTGTGGATCATCGAGAGCTTCTAGTGAGAATATCTTTGGAGTATTGGTGAAGAGCTTCAGAGAGCATCTTTGGTGAATATCTCTTGAGCATGATTGAAGATCTACTCTAGAGAGAGATGGTCTAGAGGATCTCATGAGCACATCAAAAGTTTCCGTAAAGTTTGAGGTCATGACGACAGAAGTCTCGGAGGTTTAGAAACCCTAGTTTCAAGCATACAAGGGTTGCTTTGAGCCACATGTACATACCCGGGTTGTATGAGGACAGGGCGTGTACATTTGATGAGGTCTTGAAGATCTATGGTTGAGTTGATGATGTGCCTACAAGACTGTTGTTTCTTCTTCTTCTTCTTCTTTTCTTCTTCTTCTTCTTCTAGATTTGCATCTCTATGGCCCATATATGCCATAGGAAACACCGTATGGTTACATTTCATTATTGTCTTGATGGACACTTTTGTTTTTTGTGTGGTGAATGCTTGAGGAATTTTTTGGTATGGCTATTGTGATGTGGTTTATGTTAGTTGATGGAGTAAGAAACACTCTTGTGATTCAGCCAGATATGATTTCTATGGTATAAATTAGTTGCTTATACATGATTGAGGTAGAATTCATATTGATTGGTTGTGGAGCATGAACAAGCTATTGGAGAGAGCTTGGATGTGTTTTGATTGGTTGGTGGTTAGTTTGGATAGTGGAAAATAGAAGTAAATGTGATTGTAGGTTGCAGATGATCTAAGTATGTGATGAAAATAAAAACCCACATCTTAGAAGGTATATGTGTTGTGGTGCATACATCATCCACATACATACGGGTTGTAGTGAGCCAAAGTTGCACATATGTGGGCTACACTAACAAAGGTCACTGCACCTAAGGAAAGATTGATATCCTGAGTGATTACGCCTGCCCCCGCCTGGTACGAGGTGTAATATGAGTCTTTAATGAGGAGTTGTTTCTTTTGTAGATTTGTACTTTATTCATTTGTTTTTGATAACCCAAGGATTGAAGTTTGTAATAAAAAATAAAAGTGTACATACATCATCTTCAGGTTCTTTTGTGTTCCTTGTGGAGTTGATTTTGTTGATGATATATTGCTAATATATGTTGGTGATATATGTTCACACTCCACCGTGCAAATGATAGAAATGAGTAATGAAAGTAAATGTTGAATGTTAACCAAGGAGGTTTGTGTAAGAGGGAAGTTTCAGAATAAGAGCCCCACACTCATTTCTAACTCTACTCTCTAAGTGTGGTAGGTGTCCAACATATATCATACATTACATATCATTCAAAATCTAAAACTATGGGTAGTTTTCTCATTTCTTGAAATGACAAACTAGTTCCTCATTCTTTTGCTTGAGAAACAACATCCTCCTCATTGGAAGTGAACTATTTGCAAGATTTTCCCTCTAGTTCTTTAACATATGATTTCCCTAAAGAAAACATTTTCACCATTTGTGAAATAAGAGGTGATGTGAATATCCCATATTGAATTTGTAACAATAAATATTCTTAGTGATCTTTACATCCTCTATTTCAAACTTCGAGAGGAACGAGTCAATTGATTTCAAGCATTTTGTAGGCTAAGAAATAAACTCTTTAACTACATCAATATTTCGCAAGTCAAGCTGAGGGATTTTATTGGCACGTGTCTCCTTTTGTTGATTAACATATTTAAGCAAAGTTTGTAGTGGAACTGTTTGACCCGGAAACTGAACATGAGGCATATCATAGTCTTCAATGATATCTAAAGATAAATCCTAGAGATCTAAACAATTATTATTAGTTTCACTAATTAAATCTTGTGAAACATCACAATTATTAAAATAAACATCTAATTAAGCTTGAATTTGAATCTTTTCTTCATCAGTCACTCTTGAAAAACTTTTAGGTACACTCTTATTCTTTTCTTACCACATTTTAATTTTATCAAAATATTCTTGAGCACTCTTCTTCTCCTCTGATTGCACTTGAGCTCTATCAATAAACTTAAGAAACTTATCATGTTGTTCCTTAATTTCATTCAACTTACCATAAAATAACTATTGAAGATAAACAAGTTTGACATTAATAACAGCAACATCTACTTTAAGGAATTCTACATTACCATGTTTCCCCTCAATTCCTCAATTTGGGCCTCTAAAGAATTGATTTGTTCTTTATATTTACCAAAAAATCCTTTTTGTTCTTCTTGAAGAACAATTAATTGTTGATTAATTGGGTTGGTTAGTTTCGATTTCAACCCTTTGAAGAAAGTCTTGTAGAAAATTATGGTAGCACAAAAGTATTGGTAAGGGACCCCAGTTTGTTTTGAGGTATAAAGGCATGAAGATCGATGAATATGAAGGTAAGACTAGTCTAGATGGATAGTACATGTTGTGTCATTTTCAATGATATGTGGTACTTCACTAAGCTCACGGTTAGGGAGTTATGGATTTGTGAAGTTGGAGAACCCTCAGAGTTATCTAGAAGCCCATAGAAGTTCAAAGAAGTCAATTTATTCTAGAAAAACTCCTAGAAGAAGTTTACTAATCAAATTGGTTGTAACTAGGAGTTAACCATGAGTTAATTTGTTGAAAAAATAAAATAATTAAGAATGAATTAGTTGCAACTAGAAGTGGTGAGCTTACTATTTGTGGATAAAGTGATTGTAAGTGGACAAAGTGGTTAGAAGTGGGTTAGCCCTAAAAGAAGGAAAGCTAAGTAAAACAGCTAGAAGGTAACCTCTAGAGGAAGCTACTTGGAGAGTATAAATAAGAGAGAAAGGGTATCCTATTAGTATATATTGAGCACATTGAATATCTATTATTTTTTGAAAGGTTTATTGCAGGTACTCATTGATACATATGAAGTTACGCAAGTCTGAGGAAACAAAGGAGGGTTGATGGTGAAAGTTTTGGAGTTGCAGAATTTATGAAAAACCCTAGTTTTTTATGTGTACATGGACTGCAGTGAAGGAAGGTGCATACATATGTGGGTTGCCATGGATGAAGGCACGTACATATGTGGGATGTAGAATATGAAGTCACGTACATATTTAAAATACATGAAAACTTGAGTATATGAGAATGTCAGGTCCATAAGGTCTGAAATCAAGCTCCTAGGAAGTTCTACAATAATCAAGTACAACAAATCTATCTACGGGTTCAAAAGGTATGTCATATTCTTATATGTAGATGGATATTGTTGTCTACATGAGATATGGTTATGAGAGATTGAGGATTTTCCCTAGAGAAGTTTTTGGTTGTATGACACTTACTATATGAGCTAGATTTACAGAAATATAGTGCTAGTATGTCTAGTATTTATCATTGGTACATCTTGTTGGTTTGAGTGTTGAGGCATATCTTGTATTTCTTGGTACATGGTTGAGGGATTTTGGTTGTGATGTGTTGTTGAAGTTGTTGGTTTAGTTTGAGGTTTCATATCAGTGAGGGTTTGATGTCTAGTCCATGTGAGGGTTTATTATACATGATTATGATTGAATGCACATGTATGGAACATGACTAGAGAGACATAGATGCACATGATTTGAGTGGTATTCTTGTGATATTGG
>SNQJ01S0174790.1:18990-29019 GCA_010110895.2 Picea sitchensis | reverse complement strand
GTTAAGGTGAGGATAATATTATTTGGTTTAGGAATCATGATGGTGGTAGATACACTCTTAACCTAGGTTACAAAGTGCTTAGGGAGTAATATTTGCCTCAAAATCAATTATGGTGGTATAAAGGTATTTGGAAATTCAAATTCCTTCTTAAACCAAAAATATTTATGTATATAGCTATAAATCAAATAATTCCTACTTGGTACTTCATGCAAAGGAGAAGATGGAAGGGTCCTAGGAGATGCCCATTATGTAAGGTATGTGATAAGATATTTCACATATTCTAATTCACTATTTATATGGTGATTTTGTATGGAAGGAAATTGAAGTTTTATCTAGACTGAGAAAAATTTAGAAGGGTCATAATGTTGAGACTACAATAATAGTTTGTCTTCAAAACCCTATGAATAGGTTGTAAAAGGAACTACCTCTTATTATTGCATGGGGAATTTGGATAGCTAGAAATTCAGGTCTATTTTATGATCAAATCCCCCCCGATATATGTTCTTCACAAGAAAGGTATATTCTTAAATATTACAAACATTATAAAGTTAGTAAGACCCTCGAGAGTGGTAATGGTTGAATGTGTTGACAAATATGGAGCCTAGGCTTACTTTGATGGGGTATCCTAAGGGGATCCACTGATTGGAGAGGCAGGGGGGGATAATATATCTATATGATTCCCATTGCTATAAATTCAAAGTAGGTCTAGGAAGAAGAACAAACAAAAAAAATGAATTGATGGCTTTAAAACCAATTTTAAGCGTGGAAACAGATAAGGGTGTACAAATTATTCAAATAATGGGTGATTCTCTATTAGCCATAGAATGTATGAAGAGTGAAATGGAACTAGAATTTTTTTTATAAGACCCATTATTGAAGAGATCATGAATATTTAAAAAACACGTGTTGATGTTTCTTTTATGCATGTTTATAGAGAAAGGAACATGACTGTAGATTATTTTTCCAAGGAAGGATTGTTGATGGCTCTTGGTTATTGGCACATGTGGGAAGATAAAGAGGAGAATTTTGTTAAATTTGATCTAGGCCCCTTCATTTAAGGAGAAGATGATCTAGTTTTATATAGGGTTTGAATTGGAAGTCTTTTTTTCTTTTTTTTTAATCTATCAAAGAGCTTATTGTGTCCATTAATGAACATATGTGACATGGATATGCTTCACATTTGAGTGAAAGCACTAGAAGACTATATAATAGAGACACTTTTAATATTTTTAATAGACAAGTATGTGATTTGTATATGCTTTAGGTTGTAGGTTTTATTTTCTAAAGTTTAGGTTGATTTAGAGACCTAACTTTGAGAATTACATCAACAATGATTTATGGTACTATAATGAGGGAATATATTGTGGATGGTATGTTTTGACTTAGTTTATTGTCAAAATTCTAGAATTTAGAATGTATGGAAGGTTGGAGGGCTACTAAAAAAGGTGTTTTTTTTCTTTTTATAAATAAAAATGAAAACATATTTCTGAGGAAAAAGAAGCTTATTATTTTTTCCAAGAAAAACATCACAATTTCTAATCCATTATACAAAGAAAATCACATTATTTATATGCTCAAATCACGATACAAATAAAAGCAAGTACAAGAGCATACTTCACTTGCAAGATTAAAATTACGTTAGTAATGTACATTTCATTTCTTTCCCTTTATAAAATAATCTAGAAATTTTCCCCTTTTCCCCTTTTCCCCTTCTTCTTAACTTCTTTCCACGCCTCTAAAGAAAGAGCCACAATAATTGATTGTGACAAGGTTGGAGATTAGAATTCTTAGAAGGAACCCGTTCTTTATCTAAATTGTGTTAGGATATTTAGACACTTAGGATTTAGTTAAGATCAAATTGGTCTGATGTGTCATTATGTAAAAGTGTGCTTCTTGGTGTATTTATTTAGTATTCATTAGTATGAATTTCTAGTTAGGAAATATAACGATCATGATATGTTCCCAACATAGAGTGATCCAACAGATCATATTGTCCTCAATCTTAACAACTACATTGATTTTTGAGTTAACACCAAATTGCTACATGGTATTGATTTAAAGAGAATAGATGGTCATTTGTCGATGATCGATTGTGAGAAAATATCTTGTAAATATCTCTGTAATATTTTATTTTGCATTGATAAATTGCTTCAAGTGGCCACATTGGATGGGGCTTTGGATGTTTCCCCAGGAGGGTTTTACCACTTAAAAACATCGATGTGTTGATATTTGATCTAGTTGTCTGAGTGGTTACTAAAGGTGTTCATCCTTTGTTGGAATACTTGTGTTGTCGAACATGGTATCAAAGAACATTTCAAGACCCACTCCCATTGTACATCGAGATCGTGAAGTTGTGTTGTCACATCTCTAGTTTCTACCATTTCCATACATTTCTAGGCTAAGATGACTATTCCATTGTGTCTGAAGCACACATTTCAGTTAGGAATTCCTTTCATTTAACTCGAAAAGTTTTCCATTTTCCCAAGATACTACCATTTCAATCAGATTTGGAGGTATAAAGCCTAAACATGCCCTTTTTAAATTTTTATAGAGATAATAATTTGGTTTTCTAATTTTATTTCTGGGTTTCTTCTCTTTTTGATCTATGTATTCTCTTTTCCCTTTTCTTTGTGCGATCTCGTAAAATTAGAAACAGTGTGGAAAGGGTTTTCATTTCTTCATATGCTCTTTGTCGCGCACTCTGTGTGATCTCTGTAAATCATAAACATAGGGAAAATTTTCATTTTCTGGGTAAGCTAACCAAGATCTAACCCTTATTGCCATCTAGAAGAGAATTTTTTTTCTTGTGTGAAAATATTTTTTTATGACCACACTCTTGTTATGCATTATTTTGGTCACCCTAGTGATCAACTCACAACATGTGCTTAACTCATTTCCATGTTCCCTTAAAATATTAAAAGAAACTTTCTCCATGAGAAAAGTGGTTTATTTTTCCTCTTTCAAAAACTATGACAAGGAAGGTCGTCGCACCCTACTCTAAGCATGGGGTGCGACAATTCCTAATCATCGCACTCTACACCAAATATGGACTGCGGCATCGTCGGAGGCTGCCTATGCATAGGGTGCGACCATGCTTAAGCAAAGGAAAAGTCAAAATTCACGAATGTTCTAGAAGGGAATCTTCTAGAAGATGAGGTGGCCTCTGATCGGTTTGGATCTTACTCGCTTCTCTGATTTAGTGGAATCATCCTAATCTCCTCATCCATCCCTCTTTCACCCTATATAAAGAGGGATATATTATGGAAAAGGCTAAGGTTGGCAAAGGCCTGCATATGCATGAAGAGTTCTACTACAGATTATACTTGAGATAGCTTTGTTTTAGCTCTCTAAGTCAGATTGTGGATCTTCTTCATCAAAGGAATTGGAGCAAAGGTGTGTGTGTTGGAGCAAAGATCCATTGAAAGGGATATTGCAAAATCAAGGCATGGGTTGTATTCTCCACTTTCCATTTAATATAATGCAGCAATACATTTCTTCTCTATAAAGGTGTCTTAGCGTTTTTTGTATAACTCCTTGATCATATACATAGAATTCATTGGAATATATATATATATATATATCTGTGTTCTCTCTCTCTTTGTTGGTTTGTTCTTCTTAAATAGGTTCACCACCCCGTAAAATCAAAGGAGGAGCTACAAGGATGACACTAGCAAGGATCAAGCATCATTTAAAAGGTATGTCACTTGTACCTCCTTTATAAACTAGTTTATATGACAATGAAGTCTCAAGTGAAGTTTGTATTATGTCTTGTTTTTTTCTAGCTTCCTATGGAAGTTAGGGAGATCAGCTTGTGTCTGCACTTAGCGATTTGTCCGATAACAAAATTGGGGACCATACTGAGGAAACAATTTTTTTTTGTTTTTTGCCTCTTATTTTCTTTTAGCCTGCCTTCTTTTGGTTAATTTCATTCTATGAGTCTGTGGGTGATCCATCTTGACTCCCTGGGTCTGAAGGTTCATTGAGAAATTTTGTCTTTCTTCCCAATTTTCTTTATTTTCAGATATCATCGCACTATGTCCTATTCTCAGCCTGCAATGATCCTCTGTCACCTCACTCTACAGGTGTAGACCAGTGCGATGATGTCACACTGTATTTTATTGACAGCCTGCAACGATCCTAGATCATCGCACTATACTCCTCTACAACCTGCGGCGATTCCTGTAGGAATTGTTGGGTGACAACCATTTTTCTTTTCTCTACCCAGTTTTGTCTTTACTGCCTGGGATGAACTTTTGGCACTATTGAATGATTGATTTACAACTTTTAAGCCTTCATTTGATTGATTTTTTAAAATTGAAAGTCTTCTTTATAAGCTTTGCAAGTTTTTCTTTTGAATTCTTGTCACAAGGGTATAATCTCAAGATTTTGGTCCTAAGTGATTATTTGATAAGGGGTCGTTGATTTCTTTTGAGTTTTGGATTGTTTTTACTTTTTGGATTGTTAATTGATTAAGAAACAATTTTTGTTTGCATTTGACAAAAGATTTTCTTATCATTTGATATTTGCTTACATTGTGAGTTTGATTTGGGAATAGTGTTTAGAATGCACTAGTTTTCTTGGACCATGCTTTATTTTCTTCATTACATCTCTGAACTGGTTTAAGAAGGAAAGAACTGAAGTTTATTCCTCTTTTTAGTATTCTTTGAAAGAAAATTGTTGCATTCAAATATTTGTAAAAAGAAAAAAAATTGGAAAATTTAGTAGTTTTTGATTGTTTGGAATCTATTTCATTCAAAAAATTGAGAAATTATGTTTTGTGGATTTTGTATTATGAAAAGAGAAACCTTATCCCTATTGTAATTAGAGTTCAACGAATTAAATGATTTCATATCATCTCTTCTTGCATTTTATTGGGTCAAGGTCAAATACATCATCAGTTTCATTTTTCGTTTTCCTTTTGAGTAAGAAACAACCTTTAAAATACAACGTAATTTTAAAATCTATTAGAAACTTTTATTTTCTAGAACTTTTATACACCAACATTAGCTAGGATAGGGCTTTGGAATAGGTTGTAAGGCACACTCTCTAAAGCATCAAAACACACAATAGTATCTTGTGATAGGGAGAGTTCAAATCCACTTGCAACATTTTGTCCTGGGAATCCCTTCTAACACAAGGGTCAATCATGAGGTCACATTAGGGATTACAGAGTTAGTCAACCTACTTTGTTGGTCTTAGTGTAGAGATTGCGCGTATTATTGGGGGTCCTTAAGAAGAAAATCATGTGGGGACCTTCTCGAGTTGATTTCGGGCTTAGATACCCTGCCTTTGCACGTGGATCATATTGTCGACTACTTCCCCAGGCATCATTCTCGTAATTGGTAACCTTAGTGGCCTATCTCTTTAGACTATTTACATGAGGTGACTGTGGAGGGGAAATTCTTCACGATACCTAGAATCGACATTGGTCAAACTCACTCGAGCTCCTTGGAGGGTATACCCATGATTATGTATGGGAGCTTGCACCATGGTGTAAGTCCGTTAAGCAGGTCATCCACATAAATTTTCCACCAACTTAATCCTAGCCCCTTCTTGTCTTGATTTCGTGACGTTGGATTTCATCACCAACTAGTGACTTCAAAATAAGAAGGTTTGTTTGTGTGTTTGATATCTAGATTTTATTAGTGAGTGTTGCTTGTTTCTCTAGTTGGCCATAGATTTATTTCATTCTTTATTTGGTGCGGCCAACATCAGCCCTCACCGTTAAGGTAGGATGCAAGGGTTACCTCCGAAACATCTAGAAGAATACACTCCTTTGCCTCCTAACTCATCAGAGGGTTCTCCTAAAGGAGTAGTGAATAACAACGTAGCCTCTGAGATTGGAAGTTCTACTCCATTGGAGGAATCAATCCTTCCTGTAAATTAGTTATTGAGTGTTGTACAAGATCCACTTTTTCTCTGGATTAATTCATCGAGAGACGTTGTTGCTGAATATTATACTAGAATACCTACTATACCACACACGGAGTCTGTCGTAGACGATCCACTCTTTTAGAGTGAATCGTTTAGAACTTTGGTTCATACTATTGGAATTTTTAATCCTAGCTCTGTCCATGTCCATTCTTTTTGGAGGACCTCTTCGAGACACGATATTTTTGATAAACTAGGAATGAGTCCTAATCAACCTATGGAATCACATACACCTGTGACTTCCACTACTTATACAGTACCTTTAAATCATTTTACTGCCATGACTAGTAATGTTGGCATAGTTTCAGACCAATTGTTGGTTGGTTCTCACACAATTCTTCCTCTCCAGCCTGCTAACTCTACCATGGTCCCACAAGCTACGCATGTTTATGTCAAAAATGCAGTAATCACTCAAGATCCTAATGGAACACCACTTCCTCTTAGATCAAATCTGTCACTTTGAATACTTCCAATGCAAATCCTGCCCAAAATCCATCCGATGGGTCTAATATTTTTGTTCCTCTTGGATACAATGCTACTAGTAGTTTTGTTCCTACACCTACCCAAGTTATCTTTGGGGAGCCTAGCATTCCTCCTCCACCTTCACCTAGAGGATCTAATCATCTTGGCCCTAGTATCTCCAATCAAGTTGGAGGCACAAGTCATTTTGTCGCTTCTGGTTTTCAAATTCCTATTGGAGGTCAATCTCAAGTTGGGGGGAAACCTCAAGTTAGGGGGGCAACCTCAACTTGGGGGGAAACCTCAAGTTGGAGTCCATAACCTAGTGTATGGACAAAATATCCTTGGATTACAATATCAACCTTGGAATTTTCCTTTCCAAGGTAATCAACAACAACCCAGGGGGGAAAATCTTCAGGTTAATTCTTTCATACCCCCTAATCCCGGGAAAACATATCCAACATCTATGAATCCTACTTGGGGTCAAAAATTTTAGTCTAATGCTCATTTCCAAGGAAGCTTACCTAATCAGCGAATTCATGTTGGCTATTCAACTCAAAATCCTCCACCGCCGAATTTTTCAGGACTCTCTAACTATCTGCATATTACTTATGGTCCTACTAGTATACCTACGGGACTACCTCCTCAAAACTACTAGTTTCCTCAAGTGAACAGACAATTTCATTTTCTTGCTACTTTGGATTTACCATATTTATCTAGGATTTTGAATGATCCTATTTTGAATTATCCTTATTGGTTGGTCATACCTGCAAAATTTCCATCAGCCATTCCTAAGTTTGACGACCAATCGGGAGAAGACCCAAATAATCATGTCATGACATTCCATCTTTGGTGTTCATCCAACTCCTTGATGGATGACTCTATAATATTACATCTTTTCCAATGAACTCTTACAGGTTTGGTAGCCAAATGGTATATTGAATTACCATAAGGATTCTTCAAAGACTTCAATACCTTAGCTATGGTTTTTTTAACGCATTACCAATACAATACAAGATAGGAACTGAAATTTTTAGTTCATTTAAACAATCCTCGTCTACTCACATTTTCGATCATATTCATGAGTAGAGGAGGAGAAGATTCTTAATCAAATTTCCCATTCCTAATCAACTATTGGCCGAGTGGTTTACCAAGTCACTCATTGGTCCTATATCCCGTGGTGTTTCCATGGGTTGTGTCGTCATTGAAGAGCAAGAGATTAGTCATGCTCAATACTTGGATCTCATTTATTCACAAACGGGCACACTATATGACTTGATCCCTGATGCTCCTCGCTCGTCTACGAATCCAACCCCAACACCTCAAGTAGCTTCTCATTCTATTGATGGCATGATTGGCACTTTTCACACCGAGACTCGGTCTAAACAAGCCAATCATTCCAATCCCAAGTCTACTACTATTCCTAATGTACAAAATACTCCTCCTCTGACGCTTCTCCCGGTAAAACAAGTTAATTCGGTTCAATCTACACCTACAAGTATAAATCAAAATAAAAAGAAAGGGAAGGGTAAGAATAAAGAGGAAAAAAATAATAATCAACAATCTGATCAACCCAAGACTCAACCTATTGGTAACAAAGACAAGCACAAACCTCATTATCCTTGCCTTATCTGTGGTGAGGATCATTATACGAAAGATTGTCCACAACATGTTGAGGTTACTAAGTTCCTGCAAGGGATCGGGACACCTCCTACACTCATTGTTTTGTCGCAACTGTTTCCTTCTCAGTAGCAGGAAAAATTAGTCATTCATGACCAACCTTCTCCCTCTACCACATATTATGTACTTATGTGTACTAGTGACTCCAAGAAGAACAAATTTGCAGTTATTGCTTGAGCCAAATATTATTCTCCTTCGAAAGAGAAAGTTGATGATTCACCACCTCTGTTGGTTCAACCTCCTCCACCAACTTCACCTCCAAACAGTGCTCTTCATCTCGAATGACCGAGCCTAGATACAGTTCTTTGTCCTCCTCCTAAGGGCATTGTTCAAAAGTCATCATTTAATCCTCATGCACGTGCTTCCAAAAAATACAGTATTGTAGAATACCTCACGTAGGCACCTTCTGCGATGTCGGCTCTCAAAGTTTTTCAAAGTTGTCCTACCCAATGGAAGGCACTGTTAAAGGATATTGGTGGATTTGATCCTACCGATACGAACTTGATTATCTTTGACTTGGAAGATCATATTCCAAGGCTTCCTCCACAATTAGGGTTTCAAATACAAGTTGTTGTGGAAAATAAGAATATTTGTCGAACCATTATTGATGAAGGATCCTCGACTTGTGTCATGTTCATCACTTGTTGGAAAGCCATTGGCTCTCCTGCCCTTACTGAGTCATACTATACTCTCAAAGATTTTAATGGTACAGGGTTTAAACCTTATGGTGTTCTTCCTTCATTGTCTATTACATTAGAAGGTAAAGCGGATAATGTTGAGGTCGAGGTCTTTGATGCACCTCTCAATTACAACCTTCTACTTGGCCGTACTTGGATTGATTCCATGCGAGCAATTGTTTCTACTCTTTTCCATGTGCTACGTTTCCTGCACCAAGGAAAAGTTGTTACTGTCAATCGACTTGCCTTCTTTAATTTTGATTCACATATTAGCAACGTACCTTTCATTGTGAAAACACCTCCTGGTTATGAGAATGTTAGTGTAGGTCTTCTAAAAGATTCATTGTTAATGGGTACGTTCCCCATTCCACCACCCAATATTCCTCCTCCTTTTGTCGCTTTGATTAATATGATATCAACCATTGTTGGTGAAACCCATGTGTCTTACGACCCTTGGATAGTACCTAGCTCTGATGATTTTCTTCATTATGACAACTGAATTCCTTTGAGTCCAGTAGAATTGGCTTATCAAGCTATTCAATCGACAACTCCTTCTCCTCACTCTCTCTTAGATATGTCTATGAATCTGTTTCACGTAGTGTTTCACACTGATGAAATGATCATGACAATAATTTCTATGAAAGATACCCCATGGGACGATGGGAATCATCATTCTATTATGTTCCTGGAACCTGAGACCATAGAGAGTTATCAATGGATTTCCAATCCGTCTACTGTTGCTACTATTTCTTTTGTTTCTGAACTAACACACGATGTTTTGTATGAAGGGAACTTGGGTAACATTTCACCTACCATCCCTCTTGATATTTCAATTAAACCAGGGGTCATGGAAAATGTTCACATCGATGCCTCATGTTCTTCTAATGAGGTTCGTACTTACAAAGCTCTTTTCCAAGAATTTTGTGACGTTTTTTCCTGGATTTACGAAGAAATTCCTTGCATTGATCCAGATATTGTTGTACATGAGATTAATACTTACCTGGGCATTAAAACCGATTGACAGAGACTTTGCCCAGTACATCCACGCAAATTTGTTTCTATTAAGCTCGAAGTTGAAAAACTTCTTAAAGCCGGTTTTGTGTATCCAGTGGCTTTGACTGATTGGGTGTCCAATATTTTAAATCTAGATCGATGATCCAAAATGAAAGAAGTGAATTATGTTTCATGAGGACAAATGCATCGTTAGGACAATTAAGTTGCATGTGTATTTTCTTCTTGGGAAAATTCCGACGATGATTCCTTTAGCACTGGGTTCTGGCAT